>JAUCMU010000030.1:7862430-7883486 GCA_032275025.1 Enteromius treurensis
AATCAAGCGGCAATAATGCAGAGGAAAAAAAGAAAAATCCAACTTTTAAAATTCAAGACTATTTCTGTAAACTTTCGGATACTCAAAGAGCACTTTTTTTTAAAAAGTAAGTTTTAAAAGAGTAGCCCGTTTATAATGATTAAAAAAAATTTATGCAAATGTAGCCATGTGCAGGAATCCTTCCTGAATGAGAATGTGATATTCTCCTGGTTTCACAGACAAGGCTTAAAATAGTCAAAGGCTAAAATGCATGTTTGAACTGCTTCAACTGAAAATATCTTGCCTCTGACATATCTTACAATTTTGTAAAAAGATGCATTAATATCTTAATATCTAGTCCTGGCTTAACCTAAGCCATGTTTGTGAAAATGGACCATTGTGTTGATTATAATAATCCTATTGCATTTAATTGTGAAAGCTAGATTCACAACCCTACTTTTAAGATGGCAGTACTGACACACAGATATTATAAATATAATAGGGCTTAAATTGTAGCACACATATCCTGAATGCCTTTGGCAGAATTCAAATGAGCCATTTTAATCTAGATTAATCTAAATTAATCTATGCCCACCCTTAATATATACACATATATACACACACACATATACATAATAGGCAAAATAAAAACATTTGTTCCATGTGCGATTTCCCAGCACAATTCAAGTAGTAAAAAGGTACATTTTTAGGTTATTGTAAATTTTGTATCATTTATAAATATTTAATGCATCATGGTGTATTTGTTTGTTTTATGTGCTTGTTCTCATAGCTGTAAAGCAAATTGACAATAAATGGTCAAGTAAATTAATGAAAACTTCAAAAGTTTAATAAAAAAAAAAAAAATGCTTCCTTGGCAACTAACTGAAATAAATTATGGTTAGGGTTAGGAAATATTAAAATACAAAAAAAAAAAAAAAAAAAAAAAAAAAAAAAAAAAAAAAAAAAAAAAAAAAAACTAAAAGCTATCAGATGTAATTTATGTTCATTTAGAGAAAATAAAAGTGCATAAAACATGCAGTGAAAGTGTAGTTTTAAAAAAGCATAAGGTTCCCACATGAAGCATTTTGAAGTTTTGAAAATTTCTAATGTCCTCATGGGACTGTCTCTTGGTCTCTGATATTAACAAGGATGAAGATGGCAATCTGAATCAGCATGCGTGTGTGAGAGACAGAGAAAGAAAGATAGATAGAGAGAGCGATAAGAGCAAAGCAAGCTTCTTCACAGCAAACCACTCAATTAGAAATCCCCATCATCTGACCTCCATCCCTCTCTGCAGGAACCACAAGTCATTTTATCTGTGTGTGTGTGTGTGTGTTTGTTGTGTATCTGTCCATCCATGTCTGCATGCTCAACTCACAATACACAACAAAAAATCTTATCAAGACAGAGAGAGCGAAAGGAACAGAGAAAGAGAGAGAGAGCAAGCGCTCCAGGGAGCACAGCAACTGTCACACACATACCCACACGGTCCCATTGCAGCACATCAAAGTGCATATTTACTGATGTGTGCTTTAAACTACCGTCAGGAATATAAGGCATATCCAAAGAGACAGAGCAGAGGGGTAAAGATGGATGTGGAGAAGGGAGAGAAGAGAGAGATCTTTCAATCAACCTTCAGGAGAGAAGCAGTGCTGAATCAGATGGTAAGGTGTAGCCATGCTGAATACTGATCTGAGACAGCCTGTGCGCTGAAACACAAGGACACTCTGATATCAATCCCCACTGCGTTCCTCCCAGCTGGTCTGGATTGGTGGTTTTAAAGGGATTTGTGTCACTTGAAAAGCAGCTAGACTAGCTTAAATTAGCTAAGCCCAGGTTTTTTGGGGGTTTTTTGCAGCGTAGCCTTGAATTGTCTCAAAATTTGTTCTAAGTCCCACTGGCTCACACAGGCAGCAAAAATCTGATCTGAACATCTAGGATTAAAAATTGATCTAAAATTTGGCTTTAATAATATAATCAAATCATTGATTATTGCAAATTAAAATGAGAAATTATGTTTTATAATTCAAGGTTGATCTTGAGTTTGTTGTAAATAGTTTTAAAATGTGGTAAAGAATAAAAATCATTTAATCAATCAATAAAGCAATCTGCCATTTATACCACTTTACATTAGTAAATAATGCATATTTATGGACAAAAAACATTAAAACATATTTGGCATGTTTGAAAATGTATTATTTACTTTTTTTGCACAATGTATAGAAGAGCCTAATTTATTTAGTACTCAGTACAAGTCTTAAAATGACAGATTAAATTATTATCCAAATAACTGATATTTGCAGCCTTAATCTGAATCATATCCATATCCGGTTTGAAAACTCTGACATTTATGATGTCTGATGCGCCTCATGAGTTCAGCACTGCTGTGAAATATCAAAAAGTTTTCTACCCTCAGAAGAATTGACAGCTCTTCTCATATCTTTTGGCATAGTGCAATAGACTAAAGTCATTAATATGGCAACCCGTGTAGATATGTGGATATTCACTCGACTGTTTGAACAAATGGATCTGATTTCATCACTTGTTAAATGACATTGAGGACAGTCGGTCCTACAGTTTGGAATTGGAAGCACTGTGAACAAAGCCACAGATCGATGGTTGGTTGTCAGGAGAAAAAGGCAAAAAAAAAGAGAGAACTGGCCTGTAAGACTGTCTGCAAAATAATGGTGCTGCATGCCTGATATAGCTAATTGTCTCAGCAACAGGGTGGGAAAATGCAAGGCTACAAGTGGGAGGAACATGACAGAACAGTAGGAGCCACCCAACCAACCAGAGATAAACCTGGGACACTGTGAGAGATTAATGCAGGAATATAATCCCCCAAATGAGCCGTAATCCAACTGCCTAATTATGCCCACAAGCCCCTGAGACTACAGATTAGTGGAATTAATATCACTGCCTTGCAGCACACAGAAAGAGAGAGTGCAAAGAGACATGTGTCTTTACCCACAACTCACATGCTGAACCATTCAATCACACGCATCCGAATTTAGTTTTTCAATAATTAATAACAGACAAATTTGAGTGGAGTTGGGTTTGATTTGAAACACTGCACTTGACAAACGTTTTCAATGCGGATACGAATAACAAAGCATCTGTATATGATTCAGAATGGATCGGTTCTCAGTTTTGTACAGAAAAGGTATTAGACCATCTGTGGTCTGTCTGTCCCCATTACAGGACTTTTTTTAATATCTTTTGACCAATGAATTCCCAAGACTAATTACCTGACAAGGATTTCTATAGAAAGGACACTCCCGCAAAGAGCAAGGAATCTAGACATCTGGTCTAGTCTTATTAAATTTTTTAGAGATAGAAAAATGTATAAACCGCTCAAGATTTCCATGACCTTTGTACTGTCTAACTTCTTTCAATGAATTTCTTTGAATGTTCCAGCCCTGGAAATGACTATTTTAAAATTCTCTGACATCCCAGCATTTTGTGACCATGTGAAGCCTGATATTTGCATGCATGGCCCTGACAGCTGAATATATCCACTAACAATCCACTTTAAGCGGTCTTAAACGACAATTTAAAAACAGATCATGCCTCCAAAACTCCCCTGATCTCCCCTGAATGTCAAATCACAATGACAATGCTAGAATATGGAAGTATTTCATAGCCAAAAATGAACACAGGAAAAACATCAAGTGCAATGAGATGAGCATTAAGTTTTGTTTTTTTTAACATGTTAGTGCAAAAGAAAGTGCCTCAGATGTTCCAATTAAAAAAAAAAAAAAAACAATTAACACCATATTAGTTGCATGGTTTCATTTGGTTCAAAGCATAATTTTCCAATTCAAATATGCATGACCAACATCAACCCCAGGACCTTTTCTGCCCTAATTGTGCAGATTTCCATTTTGAACGACTGAATTTTGCTCGTAACATCTAAAAAGATGAATGCATTACAGCATGGACTGTGCAATATCAAGACAAAAAGGTGGGAAAAAAAAAAAAAAAATCACCTCCTAATCATTGTCTGTCTTGATTCGTGCTACCACTAAAGGGGGGATTTGCCACATGCCACTGGTTAGTATTTACTATTTTTGAAACAAGTCAACAGTTCTGTAAAGTCTGGCAAGATTACCCCATGCTCATTTGTTGCATCAAAGCAAAATGGAATCATGCTCTGAGGGATTTTGGAGCGATAAGATAAGGGAATATGGGAAAGCCTTGCATGAACCGTAATGACTAAAACGTTCTCGTTAACCATGGCATTTCTGTGCAACGGATGTAGGCCGACGCACTCTGAAGGAGGCAGGCATGCTCCCGTTGCTTGTCATCTTAAATCAGTCTGAAGCTGCAGCCGGTTCTTGATGGCCATGAGTGGATAAGCTTGTGCCAATGCATCCCACTGGTATTAACTGAACTGTTCTGCTGTAATAACCAGTTGCCTTCAGGGTGGCACAAGGATCAGTAAAGACTGGATCCATTAAAGAGAAATATTTTGATGCCAGAATAGCACCATTCCTAGGTATCCAATTCTCTACTGCAACAGATTGTTAAGATTAGTTCACTCGGACCATATGCTGAAATCAGTGTTTTTACTGTTGAGTCATCTATAACACATAGTGGGTGGGAGAGTGTGTGTTTCTCTGTGTGTGTGTGTAAAACACAAATGGCTATTTTTTTATTCTACTACACAACTGTTTGAGATTACGCGTGGGTGAAAAAGCAAGGCCGTATTATTGCGGAGGGAATCTGACCTCCCAATTGAAAGGCGCTAAGAGCCTGATGAACTTGGCTACTACAATAGCCCAAACACAAACATATCCAAGCCTGGGCGAGTTCCTCTACACCCGCATCCCTTCATCAAACAGAAGGGGGAGGCTGAGGCAAGCGTTTACACTCAATCCTCTGAAGGAATACAGAGTGAAGAGAGAAAGGAGAGAGAGTGAAAGAATGAAAGCTAGAGAGAGGGAGATTGAGAGAGAGGTGGAGACCGATTGAGTGTGCTGACTGAGTGAAAATGTGGCAAAGAACGGATGAGTCCTTTCTTTCACTCTCTTTTCAGAGCAATCTCTCTCCTAATCACTCAAGCTCCTCCTATGCGAAGTTATTATGGCCAACTAAAACTATTACCAAGACAAAAAACAGCACTACAAAAAGTTAAACTTGTGAAAAAAAAAAACGTCAGTGAAATTACAGAATAAAGTTGCACCTCAAAATCTGAATCTTCAGACAATTATTCACATCACTTTCTGGCCAAACCTTTGGACCTCATGGAATACCCAACTGCATGGTTTCATATTCAAATGAGTGCAAATAAAATAATAAATAAATAAAAAAAAACAGTAAATGTGACCACAAATTTAGTTACTTAGAAAGTGCATGTAGATTTAGGTCTATGGATAATAAGCATATTGTAAAATAAAAACAAAATTGTATTTCTAAACCAAAGACATTTAACTTGAGATTTGAGCTGATCTAACTCGTACGGAAGAGGATTAGGGCCAAGCGATAATAAAAAAATGTAATCTTTTAGAGATTAAAGTCATTAAATTACGAGCAAAAGGTCGAAATAAAATGTTGAGAATAAACTTGTTAAATAATGAGATTAAAGTCGTTAAATTTTGAGAAAAAACTCGTAAAATAACGAGAAAAAAGTTGTTAAGTTTTGAGAAAAAAACCCCTCATGTTTCAAGAAGTAAAAGTGCAGAACAATAGACTTGTTTTGGAGCGTGCCCGTCAGCATCTCCGTGGTGATCTAGTTCGTAGAGTAATACACTCGAGTAAAACATGCCAGATTGATTGAATTCATTTCTTGCCTTAGTTATAATGCATTCATTAAGTGGTATCACAGTATTGTGGATCGAAAAGTATTCTAAATGCAGTTATGCCACAGAGTTTAATGCAGAAATGCAGATGAAACACTAATTTAATTTAATTTCTCACCATGGATTCTGTGGTTTGATTAGAGGTATAGGGCTATATGGAGAGCTTGTCCCAAGGCAGCATACAGGCTATTTCTTAATTTAAAAAAATAAAATAGGCTAATTCACATTCTATGTTATTATCACATCCTGTTGATATACAACAATACTGCTATCTGTCACCATTTATAAGTAGGCTATAAATCTAATTAGCTAGCTACTATTTACAATTTGAAAAGATCTGCTACTTTTACATAAGGTAAATAAAATGACTATTTTTATTTAGTAGTACATCTATAAAATGGGCTGTTTTCATTTACATTGTAAATAGCATTTATGGCAGAGAATTGTTCTCACTGCGCTGTTCAGCGCTCGCCTGATCGAGACGAGAAGCGCATTTGATCTGAGCTTGCGCAGGCGCTGTCTTTAGACACAATTACTTTAGAGCTCCTTCACTTTTGCAGCGTTCAGGAATTCTTGTGCGGTAAAGAAATGACAGCGCATATCAAAACATTTCAATAGACAAGCTCCGGTCCGGGTGTTTGAAATTCATTCACTGCTGTACTTGGCCAGTATTTGGACTCCCCTGCCATATATGCTATTTACAGTGTAAACGAAATCAGCTCATTTTTATAGATGTGCCACTAAATAAAAATAGCTATTTAATTTACGTTATGTAAAAGTAGCAGATCTTTTCCAAAACAAGTCTTTTTTTCTGCACTTTTACTTCTCGAAATATGAGGGGTGCTTTTCCTCGAAATGTAAAGATTTTTTTCCTGTTATTTAACGACTTTTTTCTTGTTATTTAACAACTTTTTTTCTAAAACTTTAACGACTTTAATCTCGCAATTTAACGAGTTTGTTCTCAACATTTTATTCAAACTTCTTTCTCGTTATTTAACAGGTTTTTTCTAGAAATTTAACGTCTTTAATCTTGTTATTTAACGAGTTTATTCTCAACATTTTATTTCGACTTTTTTCTCGTTATTTAACGAGTTTTTTCTTGAAATTTAACGACTCTAATCTTGTTATTTAACAAGTTTATTCTCAACATTTAATTTCGACTTTTTTTCTCATTATTTAAGGAGTTTAATCTCGAAATTATAAACATTTTTTTTATTATTGCTTGGCCCTAATCCTCTTCCGTAGAATTCTGTCATCGGTTAATCCCTGTTATATAATATTCTAGACCGGAATGACTGTGTCTTCTATAGAACATTAAAGGTAATGTTAAGTTATTGTAATGGCTTGTATTTTTATATTCTGTTTTAATTTTTTTAGGCCAAACTTTGTTGCAATTTGTGCATTTATCATTTTTCCTTTCTTTTTTTTTTTACATTTCTATTTACCTTTCATTTATTTTTATTTAACTTTAAGTTTTAGTGGTAATTCTTTTTTTAAAAGCAGATATTATTTATTTATTTTAGATTTGTTTCAATTAATGAAAACAAAAATCTGATTAATTTTACCTGATTATAGCACAATTAAAAATAAGAACTGTGGAAAAATAAGTAAATACTCAACTCTATTTTCTATGTAATTAAACTGAATTTATTTATTTATTTGCAATACCAGCTTTAACGAGAAGCTGCATAGAATAATAGAGTGAACTACTCACCCATTGTTAGGAAAAAGATAACTGAAAGTTTCACACATACTGACAGACACACAGACAGAAGTTTCCATTCAGTAAATCTGACTGAATCCAGATGATTTCAGCAGTTTATAGCAACATTTTGGGTTTTGGGTTCCGTTCCATGTAAATTAATGACCATATGGAGGTAAATGCGGTTCTCCTCTTAACTGTAATTAGATTTTATAATGATCAAGTTTGTCATCTTTCCCAGTGACCTACTCCTGATAATTATTTTATAATTTTTGGCAGTGATTAAAAAGAAAAGTAATAACCTAGAAATCACTTTATTTTTGGTTTGGAAAGACATTAGGGTGAGTAAATGTTAAAGAACATTTGAATTTTTGGGGTCAGATTTTGTTTTGTGGTTGTGTTTCCTATTCACTGTTTTGTCGTGGTGGGCTACAATTGTGGAAAAGTTGCTTAAACAGGTTTTGGAGTAAAAGTTTGTTGCTGTAGAAATCAGACTTGGTCCTTACTACCAGAAGTATGTTCATATAACAGGTTCTTAAGTTTGAAACAGACGGGATACATGAATGCTCTCCAAATGTTTGAAATACAGTACATCGAGGAAAATGCAGGGGAAGGAAATAAACGTCTGAGAAGGACCTGAGACATTTTGACAGGGCAATGTCATAGCAGCCCAGCACAAGTGCTTAACTCATCAGCCCATGTTTTGCTTAAGCTTCTCACTTTGGTAATGGATCATACGTTGATTTTCCGCCTCATCTGTTTTCTCAGTCAAGCTGTCAGAGTGGTTTTCATGTGCTGTTGGTCTGCTAAAGAGCCACGATCGATGTTGACCTGTTGTACGGGCTAGACGAAGTTCCTGAACATCACTTTTGTGTAGTTTATTGGACAGAACGGCCATTTTTAAAGGATCTTTGTTGCTCATGATGAAAATTAACAGATCAGGTCGAACCAAAAAAGGTTTCAATTACTATCCCAGACCTTTCATCACTAAGCCATACAACCTCTAGGCCAATCTGCAAATTTATTTCTTTGAATCTGTTAATTTGTTACACTGTGATCTTAAAGCATTAGTTATATTAGTTGTTTTTCATTTTTCACAAGAGTTTCGGGTATGAAATGGGGCGGGGGATCTAATAGAGAGGGTCTAAAATATAAAAGCTCTGTAATGTTTGAAATTTAAGCACCACCTGCACTAAACCTAACCAATAGCAAACATGAGAGAAAAACATATTGAACCCGTATTTTAGTGCTATTCAGTGGCAATTTCTTTTGAAAACTGCAGTGATATGTACTTATTGGTACATATTTCACGTCTTTCTAAAAAGTACGCCCAGGTACGTCTATGCCATGAGACCAGGTTGACAATATCCTTCATACACACTCACACACAAACAAAAAAGCTGAAGTTCACTTAGACTGAATTTGTGTGCTAAAAATGCTAACATCTACTCTTAGCAGTGGCATAACTGTCCCACAAACTTTAACAGAGTTGTCATTTATAAAACAAAGAAATTGTTCACTGTGTCACGCACATTTTAACTTGTTATTTTGCATGAGTCTTGTGCGTATAAATAGGCTTACCCATGTCATTGTGGGTGAGCATGTTTAGCCCAGACAAAAAGTTGAGACGAAACCGGTAATACACAAGGCCTGATTACAATGTGTTCTCAAGCGCCACAAAAACTAGCTTATAAGCTTGAAGTGACACACAGTCCACACGCCAGAACACACCGATCTTTGAACACAAGTCATGCAGCACATTACAAACCAGGGGGCCTAAACATGACATGTTAACTAGAGGCTAGTTTACCACAAGCCAAGCATTCAGATCTCTGACATTAGTACACTATGTGAGCAGAAAGAGCCGTAATGCACAGTGGTTAAACCAAAGTCTGGTGTGCAGATTGCAGGTTCAAATCCAGACTGGAATTTGAGAGCATTTTTAATATTTATAATGTCTGGAAATATAATAATGACAGCACTTACTTAGTGTATACTTACTGTAAAGGAAATATCTGATTAGTAAGTTGAGAAATAATTTGCTAATGTGACCCGAAACTATTTTGTATGAAAATATGCTGAAATAATTAATGCATAGGTATGCTAGGTAGTATACAAAAATATGTTTTCTATGCATAATCCAACATGCTAATTGATATAGACATATTCCATCTGTACAGTTGTTCTGTTTTGTAGACAATGAATGTCGACACAATGTGTTTATGGTATCCGTTGTGAAAATTAAGTGCACTTAAATATATAATATTCACATGTAGTGTACTTCCGGTGTGGATAATATAATATTAATGAATTAAAAAGCCACTTTCCCCATTGATTTCCATAGTATGGAAATAACAATATGCAAATTAATGAGGACCATCATGAAGAGTACACGTTCATGCCTGTATTTCTTAACACTCTCAAAGGAGTAGTTCACCCAAATATGTAAATCTGTCATCATTTACTCACCATTAGTTCCAAATCTGTATGAATTTCTTTGTTCTGCCGAACACAAAGGAAGATATTTTGAAGAAACTTTCTTGCAATCTGGCTAGAAAAGTTAACGACCATGAACCTGTAATTAAATAAGTGCATTCAACTTTCTTCTCAGCCGTTTGTTTTTCACAATTCTGCATAGAGACAAGAAAAAAAAAAAGTCCTCAGTGGTTGAGGTACATTCTCCGTTTTTAGCGCTTTGTCACTTTCGAAAACCGTTCCAGTCGACAGAGGTTTCCTTTTTTACATTTGCAAGTGTGAAGTTTACAACAGACATTGTAGAATGGCATCAGTATGCTGGCAGGAGCTCCACGCAGATCTTCTGCTCCTGAAGTGTTTTGAGTGGTCTGGCAGGAGGGACAGAAAGGAAACCTCAAACTTTCAACAGAAGCTTGATCAAAGCCGCTCTTCCAGGGTCTCCATTGTATAACCATTGAATGGAAGGATGAAAATATCATCTGACACGACTGTCAACAATCCTGGAAATCTCCAGATGAGTCTACAGGGATGTCTTATTGCCCAACCCCATCCACCAGGGGAACATTCGGCCTCTGATTAAGCATTTTGTGAGAGCTGTTGATCCATTTGGGGTCACGCAGGTCACGGTTTGAAGA
Source organism: Enteromius treurensis (assembly GCA_032275025.1). NCBI lineage: Eukaryota > Metazoa > Chordata > Actinopteri > Cypriniformes > Cyprinidae > Enteromius > Enteromius treurensis. The sequence goes on from JAUCMU010000030.1 coordinate 7,873,023, forward strand.
TGGGGGCAGCGATACAACTGCGCTTCTGAGGGCGAACGCATTAGGCTAGTTTTTCTTATTTGTGGGTGCAACTCGCAAAATGAAGACCAGATGGCAGGAGCTGATGTTGATTAAAGATTTTTGAGAATGTTTCTTCGTTTTGTCATGGTGCTAGGTCATCTGACGTAACGAAATCTTTGCTTCAGATCATGGAATTCGAATAACCTTGTTTTGTGGTCTTGCTACATGCATAAATCCTTTTCGGAGAGCTTTGTGTTCTTCCTCAGGGGCTAACATCATGCTGAAAAAATAACTTATACCAGCCTATTACAAGAAAACAGCAACACTTTGACCAAAGCGACTAAATCACATACATTCGCACCGACAGGAAACCTTGTTTTGCGAGAAATCCAGCCGTTTTGAATTAATACACAAGCGCCTGGCAAACGAAGTCATGCAGGGGATGTGTATAAACTGTGTGAGAAGATAAATGGATGTCATTCAAGCTCTGTTTATTGAACTTTTTTAACCATCGTGACAGCCATTTTGCTCAGCCTGAAGACTGTTTTGAGTATCTTCTCAATCCGATTGGTCATTTCCAATCACAATGATCTAATATTTACATTTGCGTTTTAAATATTTACTGCATTTATGATTTGTATATTTCTATGTACCTTATGTAAAGTAAAACATATGCAACACACTATTGTAAAGTCCAATATGTCATTATGCTAAATTAAATTAGACGGCCTATGTAATCAGATGAAGTGGATAAAATGGCTCTTTAGTCTTCAGTTTGACATTCTAAACAAACAAGGCTTCTTCGCCGCCCGGTGAGCCTGACTATGTTTGTTTTACTCATTAACTCCTCTCTTCCGTCTTCCCTGCGGTGTAATCGTATGCAAATCACGTTAAGTTTTTTCGACCGCCACTGTAGTCTGTGCAAAACCAGCTTGCATCACACAGGTTTCTAATTGTAGAGTTTACTCTGGCCCTGCCAATTGAGCCTTCTTTGTTTTTAATCATATAAAACCGGGGGTGTGTTGAGCGGGCAGCACTGTAAATCCTGCGGCTCTCAGGGGAAGATTGTTCCCCTCTGTGGCCTTTATGTATTCCAGCTGCATAGATGCACTGACTCCAGGGAATCATGAGTTGTAGTAGTAATCTCATGCCTCGCAATGGCATGGTAACGCTAATGTTTCAGTCTTTGAACGACGAATTTGATATTTGTTTTTCAACTAATTGATTTTGCATGGTTGTTGATTTTATTGTATTTCTTATTTTAGAAGGTTTTCCGAGAATTAATAAAAGATAAACAAAATAAGAAAAGAAAAATCAAGTAAAATATAATAATAATAAAAAATTATATATATTATAATGTGTGTGTGTGTGTATGTGTGTGTGCACAAAAAAATATTTGATCTTCTATTTCGTTTATTGTATGTTTTCCTTTTGTTTTCCTTGTTAGGACAGGGCCAGATTTCCATGTGTTTTTTTCACATACATTTTGTTTTTTATGACAAATCCTGGACATCCAATAGAACTTGCAATATTTTGCCATAAATTCATCTGTCACTTCATAGAATCACATTACCCAAGCTGTACACACTTGCAATACATCTCATCATTTGCACTATACCCACCAGGCCATGTCTGGGACTGTTTGAGCAATATTTCTTTCTTTTTATACAGCATGCTTCGTAAAAAACATTAGTCCCTAATGCAGACCACTTACTGTATTGCTAGCTGTGAATCACAATCTAGCAGATCAATTGTACACATAGAGCTCTGATGTGGATGTGTTTTCTGCCAGTGAGGCATGAAATGCGCTCCGAATCGGCTCCATTGCAACCAGCATTGAGTCTTTGATTTAGCAGCTGGAAGAGAAACTTCTACCAGCGGAGCTAAATGATCTAAATCTGGAGGACCGCCTAGTCCAGGTGGGCTCAGTTTCACGCTCACTACGTCTCCTGTTAAGTTTTGCAGCGTTTAATCATTCACGGCACATGTATCATGCAAGCTGCTTCCCAGCATTTTGTCTTGGTCTAAATGCATTAAAAACATGCTTGTGTAGCGCTAATGCTAGCTAGTCTTACACCTCTTAATTTTCCTCAAAATGCTGGTAGCTCAGTGATTTCACGGCCTGTGTTTGTGAGTCAAATGTTCTGCTGAACTCACTGTGTGTCCTGTAGAGTTCAGCATTGGGGTTTGCTGGCTGCAGTTTTGACAATGTGATGTGATTGAGCTTAACCACAAGCAGGTGGGCTAAAAAGCTAGCGGTGTGAGTGACACAAGGTGGTGGGGGGTGAAGGGGGCCTCTGGCGGGAAGAGAGGCCAGTGTGTGTGTGTGTGGATAGTGCAAAAAAACAGAAAAATAAACATTAAATGGGAATAAGTGTAGTTAGCATTTAACTGCTTGGAAGTGCACTAGCCAGGTGTTTACATGTTATTTTATCGAACTTGAGGACAAGTAGCTAAGAATGCGCAACATTTTCTTTGCTAAGCTAGGCCTCAAAAGGTTAAATGGGCATAAGGTAGCAACAACAAACATCTATGTAGCTAGAATTAGTCAAATAAAACAAGGATAGAGAAGTTTCAAATGGGTAATTTGGTGCGCAGTGAAGGGGGGCATAGAGACCAGGGGTGGCTGATCAAAGCCGCCGGTTGGGGGTGCACAGCTTGATGAAGGATTGAAAGTAAAGTTGGGGGCAAGGCCATATATGGCTTCATAGGCAAGGAACGGTGTCTGAAATTGAATTATACCAGATACTGGCAGCCAGTAACAGGACCTGAGCAGATGTGTAATCTGAGAGTATTTCCAGAGGTTAAAGGCAAGTCGAGCAGCAGCGTTCTGGATGCACTCAAGGGTATTACGTGCCGGTAACCTGGAAAAGAGGGAGTCGCAGTAGTCGTAATGTGATTATTTGTTCATTGCTAGGTATTTTCTGAACTGACTTGGAGGGAAATCTACATGAAATCAAAATAAACGTACCCTGTTTACTTCATTAATGCACATTCCTGATTGCGTTGTGAACGTGATTACAAAGAAAAATGTCTTTGTTCAAAATCTTTGATAAAATATATGACCCTCTCCACCACTGAAATGACTTATCATTTCAGGTCATAAGAACATGTGGACAAGTTCTCCAAATCATATTGTTTCACGGGACTCTTACCTGAGTGCTCTGCATCGCAAGTGCAGTGCTGTACCGGGTGGGCTGTCGAGCAACTAAATCAGACAAGCATACACATGGAGCTGGTTATGTGATGAAAAATGCCATTTTTATCAAAAAGTTTTTTAAGGTTATAACACAGCACAGGCCAAGGAACCGTGCGAAAACAAGTCCTTATTTATCAAAAACCTGCCCCACAATCATAATTTGACATTGAACTGCCTATAGTGTTCATCTAACTCCAGTGAATTGAAAACAATTCAGTGTAATCGTTTCGTAAACGTTTTTCCAATGAGTATGTTGCAAGGGTAGATCTTTGAATGATGGTTGTTCTAATTCTGCAGACAGCTTTTAGTGAATTCTGTGGACACAGATTCCATGTGTGGGACACATTCAATTATTGGACTACAACAGCAGGAAAACAGCTTTTTTGGCATGGTTTACCATAAATACACACAGCTTTGAACAGATTTAAAGTGTTACATTGCAAATGTTGAACGCAGTGAGTGATATATTATGATGTGAGGACATTATTTGTTGTGTGATGGTTGTATGAGCATTTTTTATCCAGTATCTCCTCAAGGGTTTACAAGCTCTCTTTGTTTGCTATGTGATGGAGTAATTTGTTTGATTCTCAAGAATGAGCCAACAAATAATGCGTGTTTGTGTTTGATAATACACAACAGATAGTCTATATACACCGAGGCGTCAGGAAGGCCACAGCGGATTCCCAGCGACGCTGTGAAATTCTTTGTGGTTATCAAAGACACTCTAAAAAATCACCCCTCTGTCTTTGTTTCTCTCTCTTTTCCCTCCATCTACTGAGGAAAAGCTGTAAGAATCCGTGCCTTTTTATTGAGTAGCAGCAAGTCTTTCCTGTCTCAGTGTGCGGTGCTGTAAATGAAAGCTGTAGAACTTATGGATTTGAACAGTCATAAATCATTGCGATATTGGGATTAAGAATCCGCCCCCCTCTCATTCGGCAGTTTTACAGTGTTTTTGTTCGGTGCTACCCCATGCAGAGCTACAGTTGTACATGGTAACTCCTAGCTGGTTATCAATTAACACGTCTACACAAAACTTTTACTACAGGGGTAGTGATGGTTAATTATTACACTGAGGTTTTGTAGGGAGCCAAGTCAAATAGTATTTTTATGTCTAAAAACTGAAACAAAACTCTTCTCAAAAAAACTTTAATTACGTTAAATACAATTAAATTTTATATTAAATATAACAGTATATATTTGTGTTATATTATTATTTAAAAAAATAATGAAGGGTATTTTTTTTACCTTGTTGACAATTGTTTTGGGCACAATCATCACTAAATTTTAGCGTAAAAAAAAGGTGTTTTCATTTTTTTTTTTTTTTTCTAATTTAATTTAGTGTAATATTTTTTTTAATGCAGTGTATCTCATTTGTGCATATACCAATGTGTAAATAGTTTTTGATGGCAAGCTGTGCCTTAACTGAATTCTCCACACTTCTCATCTGGCATTGATCCAGCTCTATGTAGTGACACCTAGAGGCCAGCAAGGGAAGTTATTAATTTCCAAACATAACAATAGGCTTTGCTTTTAAATGATGGAGGTGACTGTCTACATTTCCTATACATCTGTCTTCCTCTCTTTCTTGTTTCTCGGGTCGGTAAGTGTGTGAACATACCAGAGCTCGGTTCGGGTCACGAGCCTGTGTGAATATGACTGTAAGTCAACATGGATCATCATTTTATCTGTGATACTACAGCCAAACGTCTGTGGTCGAGACACATCCTTTGAAAATCGATTTGAATCTTGTAAGATAAATCATATCTAATAGCCTTGAATATTACCCTTCCAGCTCTTAATGACACAGATGGAGACAAAAGAATGGGTAAATAATATGGAAACTGAGCTGTCAAACCATAGCTGATGTTAAGTCAAATGACCTTAAAATAGCTGACAAGAAGAAGTCGGGGTGTTTTGCCAGCCCCGGCGTGTTTTCTACGCTCCTAATGTTCTTTTCTCTTTTTCATATTTCATGTTTATCATCTGGGCGCACATTGTGTTTTCTTTTTCCTCTCTGCCCACAGATGGTTATGATAAGGAAATCTGTCTCTTCGGTAAAATGAGGTCTAATTCCAGACAGTTTGTTCATTCCTGCCTTTTAAAGTAAGCCAGGGGATTAATGATAAAAGTTCTTCATCGTTCATCATCTGAGCAGATAGTCTAGAATACAGCTTGGACAGTTTGACCATACCTTATAATATCATATTCTTCTAGAGATAATGTTGAACATTAAGCAAATGTCAATTACTGTTTCCCTTTGGCTGTATATTTCACTGTAGCTTTTATTTATTTATTATGTATCTAAAGTGTTTTATTTGTGTTTGTCCTTGGAGAAGAAATGTTTATATTTAAATAAGTATATGTTTTTCAACTTTCATATTAATTATCACGGGATACCACATGATTTACTTATCCTCAAGCCATCCTAGTTGTATATGACTTTTATATTTTAGACTAATACAATCAGAGTCATGTTAAAACATGTCCTGGCTTTTTCAACCTTTATAATAGCATTTTGATGCCCCCCAAAAATACTCCACACTGCTGAATATGGATATTTTTCATATACAAATGCATCGATTTACTTTAGAAGGCCTTTATTAACCCCTTTGGCGCCATGCACTTTTTATGATGTATGGATGGAGTTTTTTGTTTCTTAAACCCTATTAACTGGCATAAGCTTGGAAGAGCCAGAACATTTTAACTCTGACTGCATTCGTCTGAAGAAAAAAAGTCATATACACTTGGTGTGAATAATTCATAAAGTCATTTAGTTTGTTTTTTTTGGTGACCAATCCCTTTAAAAGTATGACTGGTCATAACTTTTGAAATTCAGTTACATAAAATTGATCAAATCTGATTTTGAAAAGTAAGACTGACTACCACCTGTTTAGCTGCTACTTAGTCAAACTAGTTCTTAAAGGGTTAGTTCACTGATTGAAAATTTAAATGAAAATTCTGTCACTAATTGCTCACCCTCATGTCATTCAAAACCCGTGAGACATAAATATTAAAAACAAAATAATAGTAATTACGTCAATTAAGATATTTTTGATGAAATTGGAGAGCTGTCTGACCCTCAATAGACAGCAACACAACTGAAATGTTTCCAGCTCCAGAAATGTAACGTTAGTAAATACTTCGGTAAAACAGTCCATGTGACATCATTAGCTCGACTTTACGAGAATACTTTATTTTTTTGCACAGTGAAAACTAAAATATCAGTTTACTCAACCATTCTTTTCCCGAGTTACGTCTTTCGCCATTGGTTGAGTAAATTATGCTACTTTTGTTTTCTTTGCGTAAAAAAAGTATTCTCGTAGCATCGCAAAAAACTGAAGTTGAGCCACTGATGTCACATGGACAGTTTTACTGATGTAGTCGCTATGTTTTTGGAGCTGGGAACACGTAAGTTGTGTTTCTGTCTATGGAGGGTCGGATAGCTCTTTGATTTCATCAAAAATATCTTGTATTTGTGTTCTGAAGATGAACAAAGGTCTTACAGGTTCGGAACGACAATTTCGGGGTGAACCAACCCTTTAAGACATGATCTAGTTTATGCAGTCGGCCTCAGTCCTAAAGTGAAAAAAAACAGATGACTACCTTGCAGTGCTTGGCTCTAAGCAGTTCATACAAAAGGACCCTTTTCAGCAGAAAATAACATTTTTTCATTGACATACTAGTCAAACTCTTTCTAACTATTTTACACTTACCATGGTGGTCATGCTAATGGGCCGATGGTGATATTTAAGCTTCTTATCCCGGTTTGTGAGTTTTGTGGCCAACCAGGGCGGAGAGGGGCGGTTTGTTTTGGAATGGAAGGCTGTGGCGAGGAGGTCTGAAGGGCAGAACCGCCGCAGGACGGCTCGCCCTGTTTCCTCTCACGTTTGGCACTTTTATGAGCGAGAATTCCTTCCCTGAGATTCAAGCGCTCTACAGTGGATTGTTCGAAGGTGGGGTGTGCGCTCGGGAAGATCTGTCTTCATAAACATAGACATTAGTGACTGCTGGGTCTGCTCCCCATTCTTAGATACAGTAACCCAAGCTCAAGCCAGAGACTCGCATCTGCCATCATAATGGATGCCTCTGGTATTCTCCTTGTGTGGCGCAGAAGGAGGAATTTCACACAGCACCTTTGTTTTGCTCATAAATCTCCGCAGTGAAACAATACTCGCTGCGGTCAGAGCATGCTAATCATCATCCATCTCTCTCCCTCTTTAGCTTTATGTTGCGATTATCTTCAGGAAAAAATGCTGAGCTCTTAGCAAGGTTTTAATGATTCCTTAATGCTCGGAAACTCGTAACGGTCGCTGGTGCTTGAAGCTCATCTTTCCCCACCTTGACGCTGTTGTGTGTCAGCTCCTAGCAAGGTCTGTTGCCAATGATATTCTTTACAGAGCTCTCCATTTAAGCTTATGTGCTGTTGAAAGTTCGGTAGGTTATGCTTTCCGCAACCAAGGCATTTTATATCTGTTTTTAAAACATATGTATTTTCATCACCACTTATGTGCCTTGTTTGCACTTTAAGTGAAGTCAGTTAAAACAGAGATGTATTGTAGTAAAGAAATCGTTAAACCAATCTCTCTTATTAAATCAGTTTGCTTATGTTTAATGTTTTTTTTTTTAAAGAAACCTATTTTGCAAAAATACAGTAAGAATAGTAATATTGTGAAATATTATTACAATTTAGTTGATCTATTTTAAAATGTAATTTATTATTATTATAATTTATATTGCCATTATTCCATTTTTCAGTATTAAATAACAAAATAAAAAATATATATTATATGATGATTTGCTGCTTAGAATTCTGTGTAAACCATGATCATTTTTTACAAGATTATTTAAAGAATATAAAGTTTTTTATTTATTTATTTATTTAAATTTGTATTTATTTTTTATTTATTTAAAATTTAGTCAATTCAATGAATCTATTCAGAATTAAAGTATTTTATATATATATATAAACAAGCTTTAAACGGTAGTAGACATGTAAATACATTTTGTTAGCTACTCTAAAAGTTACTGAAAATAAAGAATATTTTTCTATCGCAAAAATAATGAGGACCATAATTAGGTTGGCAGCAAGAGATTACAGATAAATTCACATAAAATACAACTAATAAACTAGAAACATATTCATTTATATAACAAAGTCAAAAACAGTGACAAACGACAAGATTAAACTAAATATTTTGCTGCACAAAAGACTAAAATGCCGCACAGGGACTTTTGCGGAGACATCTAAATGAATCACATTTTTAATAGGTTTATTTATATAAAGCGTCCAAACAAACCAATTAATTACAACGAATCGGACTTCCCAAGGTTTGAGTTCTTGTCAATTTGTCATGTCTGGTTAGAACGCAGTGTTACAAAAGATTAACATCCTTGTTTATTCTAGAATAAAGTACTTATCAACCAATCAGTGGCCTCAAACTTTTAAGGAAGTTTTAGGGTGAGAGCCAGGAACAATGTTATGGTTCCCTAAATTAGGGCAAGGGTTTGGTTAAGGATAGCGCTACGGTATTGGCTGATTGGATTGGGTTCCAGGATGTTGATGGAGGTACGTATATTGTTTGGTTAACTCAGTTAGAAGAAAATAGAATCATGCCAAGGTTTCCCTGAAGAAGACAAACATTTCCAAAACCTAATCTGTCGCTAATTTGGTTTGATCTTTTTCTGTGCAAAATTTCAACTTTAAATTATCAGAATAATTCAGTAAAGTACATGGTTTGTTTCAAGTCGTGTTAGTCTATATAAAGGTAATGATAACTCTGAGAGGGTGCAATATTTCAGTCATAGAGGTTAGCATTAAGTTTGTTTCTGTTGAGAAAACATTTCCTTTGGGACCTGTTCATGAGAGGAGTGGAGCAAGGAAAGTACACAGTGATTTGTTTTCATTTGTTTGACTGAGATGACTACTAATTAGGTATCTCTTGCCATCTGAGGTCAGTTCTTACCAAGCTATGCTGAGAAATTCACTTTGTTATTGAAAGATCTACGCGGAAACTTTATGTTGGATGAACATCACTGGACTGGGAGAGGAGGGAAAGGCCAAAGCCGACACGAAGAAGTCCCTCTTGAGTAAACAGGAGCATTGGAATTAATCAAAGAGCCTTTTTTTTCTTTACATACTTGTGAAATTGGCTGGAAAACTTTATTAATTCTAATCTGAGAGTTTACACGGAGGAAAGCACATTTCGAAAAGTGCAGAACATGCAGATTTCTGAGATTTGTTTTTTCTGTCTATCATCGTAGGAACACATATGCTGAATGCTGTTTTCCCACAGTCTGCTCATGTGTTTACTGCACATTTCTGTAATGCATTATTTTTGTTTAAATAGGATAAAAATGTTGCGTATCGAAACAGCAAAAGAATTGATGCCACTTAATTGACTTACTACTATTTCATTGTTAGGTTGGCACAATCTATATTGTTCTATTGATTTACTATGTAACTGTAATACAATTATTAAATACATTTTTTTTCGTTTAAACAAACAATTGTGACTGTACCATATTGCAGTTCATAGAGATCACATTCATCTTCCATGAGGTTGCCTTGACAAGATTAAAAATTCTCTCAAAATATGGCAAACCTGTGAGACTTGAATACAACACTGTTGATTTTTAGTTGGTTTGACATAGGGATTTGCACTTAATCGAAAAGTAATTGAAATTGACATTCAGAACCTATAATCGATCAAATATGTCCAGGTCGATTATTTCGATTACCGCGTGTGGAGTCACGTGACCCGTCCGTTACGTTACACTGCGTTCGCACCAGATGCGACTTGCGCAAATAAATCACGCGATTCACGCATAGTTGGACGCTTGAACATTTTGAGTTTACTCGCTTCATTCGCACGTGAAATTCACTTCACAGCAAACACGAATTCACGTCATGTGAGGGGCTTCTGCCAGGCTCTTCCAGTCTCTGTACATCGCAAAGGATATGACTCCCTTGGCTACAGTGGGGTGAAGCAGGTTTAAACACCTTGTTAAAACTCTCCGCAGAAGATACACTGTGCCGCCGCGATCACATTTATCCTGCGCTGCCAGACATATACAAGATATAACCTGAAAAGTTTAACATGCTCGTGTTTCTTAGTAAGAAGTAAGAAGAGTAAAATTCATCTTCATATAGTGACATGACAAGATCACGAAGAACACCTCATGCAACCGTGTTTAGGAGAGTTCTATTTTCATTACAGCAATCTGTTGTTTACATTGATACATTGCACATTAAAATATTTGTTTAC
>JAUCMU010000030.1:7893595-7910571 GCA_032275025.1 Enteromius treurensis
TCTCGTCTGTTTGGGGGTGGGAGGAGCAGACGCGGGTTCCCTGTCCCGTCGTTTGCGCTGCCTTGTTGAGCGTAGCATTGAAAACATTATATTTTACAGTTTATTCTCTTTATTTTTTTTTCTGAATCATTCGGTTTGTATGCGTACCGAACTGAAAGCCTCGTACCGACCTGTTCGATACGATGTATCGTTACACCCCTAGCAATTATATATAATTACTCAAATTAGTGTATCAGCATTTTTATTTTTATATTATTTTCGAAATTCTCTGACTAACTTAACTCGTTGTTTTGGGTGTGCAGAAGTAATCACATTGATTGGAACACCTCTGGAATTATTACTATTTATTGTTATTACAAATTGTTAACATATAGTACAGATTTAAATCAAATAGGTTTGATATTACCTTAGTATAGAGACCAATTCGCACTATTAACAAGTTGCTCATGAAATGCCTATTATTAGCATATTGGCTGTTATTAGTTCTTATAAAGCACAAATCAATCTGACTTAACAACTACCTTATTAACTATTAATAAGATGCAAATTAGGAGTTTATTGAGGCAAAGGTCATAGTTAATGTTTGTAATAGCAAGAATTAGACCTTAAAGTGTGACCGCAAGTTTTATTGCTTCAGAACTGAATCTACAGTAAATGAATGCTCTGTGTGTGGTAATTGGCAATGTTCATGACTGTGACTTAAATGACTTATAAAATGTTATTTTTTGGTTTGACATTTGTGATAGATGCTGAATTTTTGCTGATCGTCCACCCCCACCATATACCGAACATCAAAGTTTCTTCAAATTAGCCAGTTGTTTTATGAATCCCTGCACACTGTGAATATTTATTTATTTTTTTTTTTTACAAATACTCAGATTTCACTTAGTATGCCAACACATGACTCCTAATTGCTTGCATTTTTCTTAATGTGGTTTCAAGTCTTTTTATCCACCCCGTTTTAAATGTTTTATGAGTTGTTTCCATATTCACGCTTTATTTAAATTCAGGCGTGGCGGCGTTTTGATCATGAATCCTTCACAAAGCCTTCTGTTCCCAGTCAAATTTTTCCCATAAAAAGAGAAAGCCTTTCTTTTCAGCCTCTGTTGCTGATGATTAATGGACTGAAGGATGGTTTTCTGGTTTGTTATTGATTTTCTCTTGATTTCTGACAGGAAGAAGTGTGAACTTCTCGGTAGGTGATGGCACACAGTTTGTGGAATCCATGTCCGTTTGGACTGTTTTCTGTCTCTGTGGCCCATGTTAGGCTAAAAATAATCAAGTACCAGACTTCCATCTGGCTCTCATGAAAGCTCAACGTTCATTAGAACAAACTACAAGTGGCAGAAACAAATTGATTAACTATGTTGAAGAGCTGACTACTTATTATTGGATGTACATCCACACACAAGTGGAGATTGAACGTCTTCTTTAAGATCTTCATTCACACACACAAACATCTACTCGCTGCCCCACCCAGTAAATCCTCTCCAGTTTTGGTTTCCTCTGTTTTTGAGTGATCTCATCATTACCTGCATTTTTGCCTAATGTTTCCCACCTGCCCATGTTTATCTGCGTTTTCTGACCTATCACCCACTCCATGTTTGGACCGACTGAGAGGATGAAAGCCGAGAAGCCTGTCAGGCCATAAAGCGGCATGTTACGAGCCCACACTCATGTTGGGAAGGTTTTCACTGTAATTACTCCTGTTTTCTCTCCATAAATAAAGAACAGAGCAAAAGAGGTGGAGGGAGAGAAAATAATGCAGGTGGTCTGAAGAGACTTGGACGTTTTGCGATGCAGCAGAAGTAGCGTCAGATCTTTTCCTTCATGTTTTTAAGGGAATCCAAAAGAAATGGATTATGGAAAAACAACAAAAAAAAGTGGGGTTGGGTGCTATGGATCATTTTATTTGATTGTATGGAGCTTGAGATGGACCTTAAATATGGGCAGAACTTAAGCTGATAAAATAATTGGAGATGTCTGACATTTGTCACCAGAAGATTACGTTTTTTAAGTTTTATTAAGTAGGTGAATCATGTGACTCATTGTGAATGGATCGATCAAACTGTTTCTTTACCCAGAGCAGTATTCACCGAAACGATCTGACTCTTTTACAACCTGTTACCAAGCTTGAACAAGTTCTGACACTGAAAGTGAAAAGTTTCACCATGTATAAAGATTTTATTGATTTTCACTTTCAGACCCCACTGTATCTCTTCCCAGCAGCCCCTGCGGCAACTGAGAGGCAGCAAAATTGCTGCTCGTGCTTTTATTGCTTGATAATTGTTATTATTATCATCAGACAGAGGCGTTTACAAACCAGTTTCAGAGGAGACATGACCTTGTACCTCAGAAAGCACTGAAAAGGTGTAAAGTTGTAAACGCTGATTCATGGTTTCATCTCTTTAGCTTCTATACGGGCCGCTGAGGGGCAGCAGGTGCCATTGGTATGATAATATTAGAACCGCGATGCCTCAGGTCACCTGTAACCCACACACATTTTCACTCTTAAATGGTTCATTTACCCAAAAATGAAAACTTGCTGATGCTTGTGTCTTTCCAAACCTGTATGACTGCTATATAACACAAAAAAATCATTTGGTATAATGGTTTGGTGCATACTTTGAGGGTAAAGGGGGTCTTAAACAACACTGGCCCTATTTTGATTGAATTAATAAAATATCAAAAATTAGTTTATCTTATGTTCCACAGTTATAGCTCTTTTTAGTGTTTAATGTAAGTTGGCCTACCGGAGTATATCAATTTTGACTGGAATGAAAACAAGGCTACAGTGTGTTCTTGGTTTGTACTGCTGCAAAAAACAGGGCAGTCGTTTTAATGAAACATCTTTCCAAAAAAATGTTTTTCTCAATTACATGTTATCATGCACTTACATTAACAGCAATATTTACTTCTGTTGCATAATTGTCACTGGTAATCTGCTTCAATCTGCTTGTTTCTGCATCTATACCACAATAAACACAGCCTGAAAATATTTTTTTTATTTTATTAAAATTCTGTTATATTATTTTGCATGTTTGCAAGATAAAAATGGCAAGAGTAGTATTTTTTTACTTTTAAAATTCATTTAAATGAATGATATTTAAGCAAAGTGATGAATACTCCTGAAAGTACTGTTATTTTATTTTATTTTAGTGTTCAAATACTTTTTAGGACGACTGTATATGCACCATAAATATTTACATCTCTTTCCTTGCTTTCTCTGTCTCACACTCTTTCACTGGCTCCTTTGTCTCTTTTTCTCTCCGTCCACTATTATTATTTTTCATCCTGAACGTGATGAGACAGAGGACAGTACTGCGGGCACTTATCCCTGCCAGCTGGTATGGAACTAATCAGAGCTGAAATATTTCTCATTAAAGCAGGGCCTCACTCTCCCTGTGCTGCGTGTGTGTCTGTATACAGTATGTAAGTGTGTGTGTGTCTGCAGATATGGCTGTATGACAGGCAGGAATAACTCTATGACAGGTTTATTGGAGAAAATCTTTGTAGGGCTGAATTACAGTAGACTGTCTGACCTGACATATACTGTAGAGAGATCACGCAAACACAGTAGCAAACTTACTTAAACCGGTCTCACACACACATTCCAAGAGAAGGATTCATTGCATGAGACAACAAGATCCATGTCGTGATTGTGGTTTTATGACTGTGGAGAGATCGAGTGTGTTTGTCACTGTGTGATCTTTGTGATCATCGCGTTCACGAGTCTCATCCAGAAACCGCAAAGAGGAACTGGAGATTAGCTGAATCAGCGCGTGTCTGATTGCCGATCGCTGGGCCGTGTGGCAGTAAGAGGGTCCGTGAGAAATGATCCCACGCTCACCCGCCTCTTCATTACCCTTCATCCTCCAGTGATCACAGAGCTCTGCTGCCAGTCTGCCAGGCTTAAAGCAGGGCGATTGAGGTCTGGGTGGGGGGTTGTGGAGGGAATTCTGGGTAACGTCAGAGAGACAGTGATTATGTTGGTGGTACATTGTGTGAGAGAATATAAAAGAAAAATAGGAAAGTACAAAGTTTGTTTTCCGAATAAATTGTTCTAATTAAGCATTTATTTTTATTAAATCAAAAACATGAGAATTGATCAGTCCGACCTGATTCCTAAATCAGTGACATATCGTTTGATTCTTAAATCATAGACTCTTATGAGCAAGTTCTTTTTAATGAATCAAAAACATTTACCCTGATTCCTCAAGTATAATTCGTATGAGTCAGTGTTTTTAATGATTCAAAAATATACAACATGACCAGTATAGCCTGATTCCTAAGTAAATGAATCTGTGACGCAAGTTCAATATGCGGCCCTGGCACATTTTTGTTACGTTGACATAGGCACATATTGTTGTGTTTGTGTTAAATTGCTTCAGGTATAAATTGTGTTGGTTCATCATTCAAATATTCAAGTAGTGTCACTCAAAAGTTAACCAAACCCAATCCTAAATCTACCCAATAGTGTAAACAAGCTATTTTAATATTTTCCTTAATGCAGATTTGAGCTTAACGAGCTCTTCATCTTTAAGCTTATGCATACGCAGCTGATATGTGGCACTAACGTTCAAATATATATGCTTTTAAAATGAATGGTGTGAAAAGGAATAACATTTATGGGAGTTTTAACTGCCAGTAGTGTTCATTTCGATTTTCAACTACTGACTCATGAACAAATGACAATTCTTATTAATGTTTGTTTTTGTAATGTTCTCTCTTTATAGGAAATATTGAGTTGTGACATCCACCAGCGGAGTAAAACCTGGTCATGCTAATAAGCCAAACCATGACTCATTTAGTTAATTATGCAAATTGCTTTTTTGGGACAGATTCTCCCTGCTGCAAAATAAATAAATGCATGTAGAAAATATTGATGGGTAGCAGATTTTAAAACCACGCTTTAAAATGTATTTCCTATGATGCGGCAGAAACTAACAAGCTCTTGTACAGAAAGTAGCCTTGAAAATGCTAGTTTGTTGAAATCCATTTTGGTGAATCAGAGGTAGAGTTAGAGAGAAAAATGATGACTCTTGAGAACACTGGGTTCTGAAGAAAGAGAATATGATTCATGAAAATAAAAAGAGAGAAAGTGAGGGCCAAATATGGAAACCCCTGAGTAAAGATTAGAGTCCTTTTCGGCCTCCTCTATTCCAGCAGGATCAGAGCAATACCCGAGAGGCAGAGAGAGGGAAGGATGTATGGAGGCTTTAGAAGAGATGGTTTTAAGGTTCTTGACAACAGGAGATGGAGGAGGCTTGAACAGAATGTGCTTTTATTGTTGTTTGTGTTGATGATGAGAGTAATGTGAGGAAGAGAACAAATTACCACCAGATGCTGCTAAAGTCTGAAGATCATTCCTCACGTCTTTCAGCCTGTATGTCCACTCTTTTCTAGAGATTTTTTTATTTTGTTCTGTAAATATATTAAAACTTATTATACGTATACTTAATATTCACTGCTAAGGGCTTCATTTGGACAACTTTGAAGTGGATTTTCTCAATATTTAGATTCCAGACTTTCAAATAGTTGTATCACAGCCAAATATCCTATCCATTAAAATTAGGGCTGCACGATTTGGGAAAAATGTGCAATTGCGATACGATATATAAGTGGTTTGACTCAACTTGCTTGTTATCAAGGAAAATGCACACACAGATTACTAATAATTCTGAAATCTGGATTTCTCCACTGAGATACAGTATACAGTGCAAAGCAGTGTAAAGACAGCGTGTTTAACGTGCCGCTTAATTCGCGCAAATCGCTGCAGGATGTCCAATTGTGTCTTTGCATTGACTTAACATGTAAATGACTCGCGCTTACCGCTTAATTCGCGTCTGGTGTGAATGCAAGAATGAATGTCTTGTTACGTCCACGAATGCATTTATTTATTTAATATAAGAGATATCAAGAGATAAGGGTTACGTTTTAGCCGTATAACTTTAATTGAAACTGCGTCATTTCAAAGTACTTTTTTATCGACATTAATCAAATATTGCCAAAGTTTTGCACAAATCTGTAATGGAAACGTGGCTAGTGACACATTTTTTATTTCATTTTACTATATGTCAATTCTCTGAACTCTAGACGACAGAAGCGAAACCAAGTCATGTCATGTCGATCATTTATTCTGAATGCTTTTTAGATTACTTTTAGACTACTTTTTACTTAACTTATTTTTAAACTTACTATCAAATGTAACATATTGACGAAAAAGCAAAGAAAAAAAATGTATTAATATCTTAACATGAATTAAAAATTACATTACAATAAGGTTTTATAAAACGGGATTAATGTAAGAACTGCAGTGGGTTATTGAGTTGATGAAAAAAAAAAAAAATTGGGAGAATCGATAAATTATGAATAACAATAACGTGATTTTGTTTGTAATCATGTAATAACACGAGGGTGCAAACTTAACAAGAGAATGTTAATTTCTAAATGAATAATTTTCTGCAACTGACCAACTAATAAACATTCAGTCGACTAAGCCTTTTCTCGAGTCTAAATGTTTGTAAGCATATTTGAACCTGAAGTTTGACTGATTTTACTTCTGTATTGTGACGCACTTCTGGAAGAAACAGAATACTGAATGAGGAAAATAAAGGGCGTGGCTTTTTCCTTTTGCTGCAAATTGATTGGATGTAGTAAAATAGGCGTTTAATTCAGAAATGAACACAGACAGTTGAAGGGCGTGGTTAAGGATGTCATGCCCAAGCAGTTAAACTAATGTCATCAGAGAAGACACGTCATTTTAGAGGGGAGGAGCATTTTCAGATTTAGATTAAAGATTATGAAGGCAAAATAGCAATGTGAGCTAACAAAATAAATATAGTCAATTTTGATTTCAAGCAGACTTTAAGAGGCAGCACTTCTATACAGTCACAAAAAAAACTAACTTTCTCTCTCTCTCTCTCTATCTTTATCGTCTATACAGAAGCAGCACCAGTATTGCATGGCCGGAGTGAACATGGGCAGTGTGAGGTCTAAACCATAACTCTCACCGACCTTCACAGATTTCCATCATTGGGAAGGAACAACTATGGATGTATTTATGCAGTGAGAGCGATGCCAGAAGACTTGGCACTTACAAGATGCAAATCCAAGATGCATTACGCAATTACTGTATAATGACTTAGGACTGTTGTTTAAATTTCTATTCGTTTGTTTGACATCTCAGTCAGTCTTGTGTCATTTAAATACTAAGCACTGATATCTACACTGAGATACAATTAATAGGAAATAACGTTAGTGGTGATGTGCAGATCTGTACTAAGTAAACAGTGGGCAACTCACGTAATGTGAAACATACTAGCGATGTCACAACAATGAGAAGATGTCTAAGTGACTCAGCGAATCAGGTCCAATACTTCGCTTTGGCTGAGGGTAGAAAATATTTCAGCACGATGAAAGAGATACAGTTCATGAAGATCTGAATTTAAGAGAGAGCTCAGCTGTCTGTACCTACCCAGAGCTCTGCCAGGGACACTGTCTTTGACTTTAAAAGGTAAATGTGAGCCTCATTCTCTCAACTTCTCCAAATAGGTGCCAGTAAACACAGACACAAAGACAGACTGAGAGAGAGAAAGAGAGAATGAGTTGTGAGGAAGTCCAGACCTCTATGTTCATCTATGTTTGTATGTGCATCGTTAATGCCATGCCAACAACTGTACAAAATTATACACACACTCAGATCCATATACAGTCATGCTGGAATCTCCAGGGGTCCAATGAGTTTTAAAATAAAACCAGTCAATTAAAACTCTGTTCCCACGACTTTCTGAATTCACAATGCACTGAATTTTTTTAGATTTACATATTTCACTGATGCTGTTTATGTGTCATTCAGAGGGCTACTTGCATTTTTTTTTTTTTTTAACTAAACAGAAACATGGCTGTTGTGCAAAGAGACCATAAATATCAATTTGGTCAGGGTGCTTGATCTCCATCGGGAGAATTCAGGAAGGCCCTCTAATAAAAAAAATATGGGAAATACGGCCAAAAACGTGACTTTTCCTCTTTAAAACACAAACAAATAAACATTCTTAAGACCAGAATGTACAGGTCACTGTGCTTGCATGATGGGAAAATCTTACTGGATCTGATTCTAATTGAGTCTCTTCAAAGCTTTAGGCCAAAGTTTAAAGGGGCAAAGGTAGTGTCATGATGGGTCATAGACTGAACTGAACCTTGTGACTTAAGTTTTTATTTAACTTATGCCACAGAGTATTAGACCCATTAGCATCACTCTCAAAAATAACCAAAGAGTTTACATATTTCTCCTATTTAAAACTTGACTCTTCTAATATCATTTATGCTATTACAATGCGTAATGTCTTATTTTCGAATAAGAGCTAGGGCAAAACTTCCATATATGGTGTTCTGACATAGAGATAATGTATTAATGCATTCTGTGTTAAACACTACAGTTGCTTCATGTCACTAAATGTTTAATGTTCCTCTGGAGGTATATTTGGGGACCGTGTCCCAGTTGGGGGTTGCAGTTCATTAAATCTCCCACTGGAGCTGATTTTATTTAGTCTATGACTAATCTTCACAATGAAATATCTCCGGTCCTTGGGAAAAGCGATAGTCCAAATACACGTGAGGCTCTAGGGTTGCTTCACACAGATGCAGCACACGGGTCCCTTCTTTCATTGGCGCTCTGTTTTTTTCACAGAGTATTTAGACAGTGTTGCTGACTGGGCTAAAGGACTAGAGCGGTTGCCATGGTTCATTCTGTTGGTTTAGTAATAGATATCTCCCTTAAGGAAGGCAGGAATCTAAACAGGATGGTGGAGAGATGGATACAGAGGCACGGAGGCACTAAGTGGGTGTCTGATAATGTCAAAATTTTAAGTGTCATCCTTGACTTAAACCATGTTTAAGCAAAACGTATAACACGCCAAAAACTATTTGGACATTTTTTTGCTACAATATAAATGTATACAAATATAAATTAAATACAAATTATTAAACCAAGTGTCAGCAGACAGCAAACAAACGATTTGACCTTTTCTCAAAACTAATTTTACTTTTCTGCCATTTTTATATTTATTTTACCAAAGTGGTGTCAGTTTAGTTTTCTGAAGTCTCAGTTCAGCTCTGATTCACCCAGGTTTCTTTTAAAAGTCTATAAACATATTCTACACAGACTGTACAAATAACTACTTTACCTTCATTTTAAACTCATTGATTATTTTATCATTTAAATCCTAGCAAACAACATCAGATCAATGCCATTTCATAAAATTGCAGTTTTGTAATGCAACAACATTTTATTCTGTGTGGTTTAAGTGACCAAATTCTGTATTTATGTATAGTGGCACTTACAATGGAGCTGAAAACAGCTGCTAAATAAAGTGCCAGAGGTGTTCAACCACTAAAGCTGAAACAAATCCCCTTGGTCCATTTTCAAACACCTCCTCTTAACCTCAGAACCCAGAGCTAACAAATAATGCACATGTGAAAAAAAACAAATAAAAAACAATGATCTTTAAACGAGTATGACTCATCAGTCAATCATTTTAACCCATGATTACACTTGCTAGGTAAATGCCGGGACACACCAAGCCGACGCCAACCAACTAGAGGCGATGAAAGCCAAAAGTGCAAACTAAACCCATTTGTTCTGCGCATGTGTGAGATGTGTTTGCTGTCTATATCAGTAGTTATAAAAAGTAAATAATCAACATTCAGACTAAAAAACCATAACAAAGATATAAGAGAGATAAATGAAACGTAAAACAAGGCAGAACGCTTACCATTTTGAATTTCGCTTTAATTCATAGGCATCCAATCAGAGTTCTCACTTTCCCTGATGGCCCGACACTGATTCAACATGCTGAATTGGGCCGACATGAGCCCGACGAGACCCAACAAAAGCTGAGGAGTGGAGCACACCAAACCGACTAGCCAGACCATCACCCGCCATCAGCCTGACGAGAGCCAACGGCCGACCGTCGGCCTGGTGTGTCCTGGCCTTAAGATTTTATTTTATTACATTTCTTTTAATTTGTTTTATTTATTTATTTTTTGACACAAACTTATATATATGTATATATAGCATATATGTATATATAATGAACTGAAGGTCACTTCAGGAAGGGGGCACCATTAGCAGAGACGTTGGTGTTGATTTTCGACTCAACACTTCACATACAAATGTAATCAGCATAGAGTAATTAACATGTGTCTTTATGTAATATAAAGTGTTTTTGTCAGTGATAGAATATGATTTAATATGGTTAAGCAAGTATTGTTAAAAAAATGTTTTATGATAAATAAGGCACAATATTTGACAATATTTGAAAATAATAGAAAGCAGAAGGAATATTTATTTGCAACCACCTATGAAGTGCTAAATGCTGCATGTATGCACAGAGTTGTCAAGGTAACATTTGGTCAGTCCTGCGAAGGGAGTAGGGCATAGGGATGCTCACTTTGGTTTAGAATTTGCCAATAATATCTAATTTAATTTAATATTTCAGGTTAAAACACAAAGACTAGGCGAGTTAAGCATCCCAGTGATGCACTCTGTTTCTCTTGGACCTGTTCCTTAAAACAACATGCTGAAGTGACCGGCCTGGGACAAGCAGTGGGTGCAAAACTGAACTGACCCTAAATTAAAAACAGCAGCATCAACACACAAACTAACATCTGTAGACTGTATTTGGGGAACCACTTGTCAACAGTGCTATTTAAAATGTTTCTTTTTAAAAGAAAATAAGAATGAAAGAAAGAAGATGAAAACATCTCAATGACACTCTCCAGCCATTCTAAATCATTTGACATTCTCCTGATAACTGGCTTGGGCTCAGAGGATGCATATTCACATATCAGCTACACTGGGATCCTGTGTTTATTATACTTTTAATGTGTTTAGATTTGGCTGTAATTGGCCCAGACACATCATCCTTTGGTCTCTTAATCACGTGTTGCCGCACGTGCCTCACACTGCATCAAGTGTTTCAATCCAGAGCTGAAGAAACAAGACATGAAAGATATTACAGTAAACAATGCAGCATGCAAACACTGAGACTGCGGCAGAAATATTTTCCTCTCATTTATTTTTGCTTCATTTTGTTTTCCAGATCCCGTTTGTTTACCCAGTTTTCTTTCCATTAGCATGTCTACGTGAGTGCATGAGAAGTCTGCGGTTCACGTGTGTTGGGAGGTCTGGCTGGGCCCCCCACTTGTTGAGAAGGCTCTTGTACCCAGAGGCACCTGCCCCGTTGCCTCAAGATTCAGGAATGAGCCCTCTGAGGCTCGGCACATGAGCGCAGACAGGATCCAGCTGTGATGCAAGTGAGAATGAGAGTCTGGGAAGAACTAAACCACTTCAACCGGATAATCAATAACATTACAGACCCTTTACCTTTCATATCCTAACAGACATTCCCCTGGGATTCCGAACCCTGGTTTTTTGAGCTGGAAATATCAGGTTTCTTCTTGAGGAAATCATAAAATGTTTATGTCACTATGGGTAACATGTTGTTTTCATCTTTGGACTGATAGCCACAGTTTAACCCTTTATAATAACTGCACACTATGAATCATTAGTTAAGCATTAGTAAATACTTCATTTGTCTTTTATAAACCATTGTTCCAGCATTTAGTGTCCACCTAATTCGAGTCCAGTCAAGTCCGAGTCCCAAAAGGTCGAGTCCGTGTCAAGTCCAGTGAAATACTACCATTTGTCAGCATCTTAACGTTGTTTTAATCTTTAATCTAGAAAAGGCAATTTAAAGTACGAGCAAATACTGAATGTTGTGATAAAGTGACTTAAACACTCCCTGGACTCTGTTGGACTCGGAACATTTTTAGAGTCAGAAAGGTTTGAGTCCAAATCAAGTCTAAGTAAAAAGGCATCCGACTCTGTGACAAGTCAGAGTCTTTTAAAAATTTTACTCGATACCGGATTTGCAGACCGGATATATGTGCCTCATTCTTGAGCATAAATATATATATATATATATGATGTTTAATAATTGTATTTTCATACTTTATTAATGATCAATTTATAATTTCTCATGAACAAACCAGTTACTTAGGAGTTGTCAGACAAAGATAAGATCATTTAGAAAGTCTAAGTAAATTATTTATCAATTATTTAAATGTACATTAATGCATTTTATTATTTAGACAAATGATAATATTTGCTAATGCTTTATTAACACATCTTCCTGCTGTAATCCGTGATTAAGTCGGGTAGTTCTAAAGCATTTAGTAGTTGCCAGCCGTCTATTTTTCGTGAGCTCATCTAAAGTGAGGACTATTTATACATTGTAAAGCAAAGAAGATGTAAAGAATAATTTATCTTCCAACCAGAAAAGTAAAAACAAACACAACACAGAGGTATGCAGAACACAGAAATATATTTGTTTAAGATGCAAAAAAACTGTACACTTGATCGGCAAGTAAAGCAAACCTCTTCAATTACATATATATATATAAAAAAAAAAAAATCAAGCGTACAGTTTTACAGTTTCAAATTTTTTTGCATATTGACATAAGTAGCTCTTTGTTATGTTATGTTTGTTATTTTTTTCTGTTAGAAAGATAATTGAGCCTTTAAATCTCGTTAGTAATCGATATGCTTGTAAATCAAGAACAAGGCATTTATAGCTGTATTTACAAATTAATATAAATTACTAATTACTATTAATGTTGGAACAATGGTTTACAAAGGATGTACTAACTACTTACTAATGCTTAACTAATGGTTAATAGCGTGTAGTTATTATAAAGTGTTACCTAAGTGTTAAAGTCTCTTTTTTTACTCTGATTAATTGGAAAAAAGAAATCGGCCAACTAATCGATTATCAAAATAATTGTTAGTTGCAGCCCAAGAGTGCATGTACTCTATGTAATAGAGTTGATGCATGTTGATAATGTAAATAAAAGCAAAAAAACAAAGCAAAAACCAAACTGATACAATCTCCCACAAGCTTTACCTTGAACGATATGTTGCTTAAAAATCCAGTAGCTGGTTTAGTGCATTGCTTAGCATGCTTCTGCCACCCACTCCAGTCCCAGCTGTGCTGAAACACTGCTCACTAGCTGACCAACTGGCCATCCTGGGCAGAGCTCCAAACGTGGGTGGACAGAAGGCCTGCAGCTTGAACCAGTCCACTAAAGGAAATCACACACACAGTTTCACACACAATAGTCAATTGAGGGAAAGGATCCATTGCTGATTTGGCCACCAAACTAAACCACAAACAGCTTATCCTGTGATTTCACTCTCTCCACTGTATCATTTGTACTGAGATCTGCAAGCTGTCATGAAAAAATGTGAATTGAACGTTACCAGCTCGCAGCCATCGTTGAGGGGATCAGGGGGATTCGATAGGGAACATATGGACAGTGTTGTTGAACTACCAGCTGCTGGGCTCTTTTTAAAAAGATTTTCAAAAGGATTTTCTTAATCTTTTTTAAAA
Organism: Enteromius treurensis; assembly: GCA_032275025.1. Classification (NCBI taxonomy): domain Eukaryota; kingdom Metazoa; phylum Chordata; class Actinopteri; order Cypriniformes; family Cyprinidae; genus Enteromius; species Enteromius treurensis. Next base: position 7,907,047 of record JAUCMU010000030.1, read on the forward strand.
GCCTATTCACACTAGATACTAATTTTCAGCATAGCTTATCTAGAAACTCTTTTGGCAGCAATTCCATTTTGTAATTGCTAAATTGGCAAACACTTCATTCAGGCATTTTTTTCTTCCCAATTAATGAACTAATTAAAAGAAATGAACTCAACAGGTGTTTACCTGCATATATATCAGACTAGTCATTTTAGAGGGGTTTTGGTGTTTTTGTTTCTGATGCCAATCAAGGTTATTTGATTTGAGAAAATACAGTAGAAACAGTAATATATTGTGAATATGAAGAAAATGCTGAATCTTCAGCAGGAATTACTGCATTGGCATATACATGTATATATTATCCATATCAAATCTTTACACATAAACATTTTTTATTCTATTTGACAGCTGGAAATTATCTATGATTTAATGACTAAACACTGAACATCGCATAATAGCCTCTATATGACCACTATCTCTGATTCTCGTGTGTGGTCTTCTGAGAAATTACAGCACTCAATTTTTTGACTTGAATGTTTGAACATTTCTTAGAAATGCAAATGGTGTCCATTCCATGGTGTGTTTATCATCGTGACATTTAAGTATGACATGTGTAAGTGCACATGGAGGCAGAACATGTGTGAGCGCTCTTGGGTGTGCCATACATGTATGGGAAATGTTCCTGTGAGCGGAAAGGGCCCGGGTTGAGAGAAAGAGACATAACATGATCTGATTCTATTCACTATGAAGTCATAAGAGACCGATCTGCTCCTTCCTGTCCAGAAATAGATTATCGCAAACTCCCCAAAAGAGAGAGAGAAAAGGAGTTACTGTTATAACCAGGGAATAATCGCTCACTCTTGTCCAAATGTCACTGTATGCCGAAGAATTAAGATTTCCCTTTACTGGAAGTGAGGCCTCGAGCGGTGGGACGCGAGGACTGGGATTGAGAACCGCTGCTTTATACAACTACTTACAGTTTATGGGGGAATATCTAGAAGGGATGACATTTCATAAAAAAAAAAAAAATACAATAAAATAAATTCAAATAAAAAATGAATAATAAATGTGAAAATCTATTAAAAAATATTTTAAACCAAGTTGGTCATCATAGTGAATTGTTAATTTTGGAGCCTGATCTGAGAGGTGGATGATCTTTGTATGATATAAATCTTGATCTTTTTTGGCACACCCGTACCCAAGCAACCCTGTGTTCTTCACAGTGTAGACAGATAAGCTAAGCTATTTACAAAGATGTTTTCGATAAGACTGACTGAATGTGAATCACTCCAAAGCAAGACTTCCTCTACAGGAAGTGTACCTGTCTGAGAGAGGCAGACAGATGTTTTAAACGTACGTCAAACCTCATGTGCTGCCTTCAGCTTGTTTCCTTTCAAGTCACTCGTGGTGATTACGGTTAGATCACTGTTTAGACTGCCTATTGAGTGGAAACTGCTGGTCTAAATACTGTGTTGAGACTAACGCAAAAAAGCCGGGGTCTTTAGTAAAACAGGGGCATCTTTATCGGTAAGCAGACCACAGATATGTAAGTATGTAGCTGAAAAAGAGGGTTACTGGTCTACTGTGAATGTCATTACAGCATTTACTAGTCCCGTGTGTCATATTTGACAAAAGCATTATAAGTTTTACAACTCAAGGTCAGTTTTCTGTGAATCTTTTTAAAATCTTTTTTAAATTCTAGTATATTGTAAAAACATGTTGTTTAAAGGAAACTGTGCATATCTATGCCATCCTACTATTCTGACCTTGACATTGTCTGAAATGTAAATATTAGAGATGTGCCAATTGACCGGCTAGTGATTGACAAAATAACTGTATGCATTTCATACACTACATGGTTGAGTACATAGGGCATAAGTACACAGTGTATAAGTGTATAGTTTGTCATTTGGGATGCAGCTACAGTTGTTTAGATCACACAAATACTAACCACCCAAAAAGAAACAGAAATCTCTCTGTGTCCAGTTTCATCGTGCGCTTCTTCCTGCCTACAATGCTTCTTTTGTTTGTCCATGTGTGCTCTTTAAATCTAAAATGACTTTTTCCAAGACTCCACAGCTGAATACGGAAAGGGCACATGCGAGTGGAAGACTGTGCTATTTAAAAGAAATTAAAAATAAAATGCTTTGAGCTGAATAACGAGAGAAGAAGAGTCTCTTTCAGTACAGAGACATGAGAAAATTAAAATGGTATTCAGAATTATTGTGGACTTGTGAGGAAACTTCCATACTATGTGATCTCAAAATAATAATGATGCGAAATAATAATAAAAAATAATGCTTGTTTCCAGCTGCATGAATGAATTCGTAGTCCTCAATTTCAATCAATTTTAATTGTGGTAAGAGTAAAAGCATGGACCAGAATGTGAGTGATCTAACAGACACTGAGAGCAAACGGTCAAGTCAATGGATCGCTTCAGTGCATCCTCTCTCACACAAACACGGAAGTATAAAGGAGATGCAGGATGCACAACTTATTTACATGAAACATGGATCTATTTATAGAAAATATGCATCTTGCCAGCACCAAAGAAAAAGACAGCTAAGAGGAACTGTGCCTCTTTCCCACCAACGACAAACTATTATAAGAGCCAAGGAATTATTTGATTATAGGCATTGTATTATGCTTCCTGCAAAAATAAAGCTGTATGTTCTATATACGTGCCTTTTATTCCACATACTACTAAAGTGTTTAAAACACTGCTTCTCATCAAGTCATAACTCATATAAAGAATGGTAATGATTTGGGTTATTTTATCTGGCAGGCACTTCAGATCCAAAGCATCTCTTAAAACTACATCTTTACATTTAAATTTATTCATTTAGCAGACGTTTTTATCCAAAGCGAATTACAGGTGGAGAAAACATCAAGCAGTTTGTCCTAAAGAGGCAAAAACAACTTAGTAAGTGCTCATAATGAGGTATAACAGGCAATGTTCAAATAAGTACAAGCTAGAACGAAAAAAGAGTAGGGTTAAAATTGATTTATTTCTTCTTTTTTTTTATGAAGTCGAATAGTGTTGAAAGAGATGGGTTTTCAGCAGTTGTTTGAAAGTTGTAAGAGAGTTTGCATTTCGGATAGCGATGGGAAGATCATTCCAGCAGCCAGGAACGGTGTAAGAGAATGTTACTCTGGAGAGAGATTTTGTGCCCCTTTTTAGATGGTACAAATGAGGCGTCGCTCACTGGCGGATCTTAGAGTTCTGGAGGGAGTGTAGAGTGGTAGCAGTGATTGGAGATAAGTGGGCGCCGAACCTTTGGTTGTTCCATATGCAAGCATCACTGTCTTGAATTTGATGCAAGCTGCCATTGGGAGCCAGAGCAGGGAGATGGAGAGAGGTGTGACATGGGCCCTTTTGGGCTCGTTGAAGACCAGTCGTGCTGCTGCGTTCTGAATCATTAGTAGAGGTTTGATTGTACACGAGGGAAGACTGGCTATAAGAGCATTGCAGTAGTCCAGCCTGGAGTTGACCAGGGCCTGGGTAAGAAGTTGTGTTGCCTGCTCTGTAAGAAAGGGCCTGATCTTTCT
>JAUCMU010000030.1:7910671-7925106 GCA_032275025.1 Enteromius treurensis
GTTCACACCTGAGGTGACTTGGGCGAATATATCTCGCTATTCGCGTGTAGTTGGACGCTTGAACATGTCGAGTTTACGCCGGTTTCACACTGTACACTTCAGCACTTGTAAGAAGCGTGTATTTTTTCTGGCGCCCATGTTAACGGATGAAAGGACACAGGAGCGTGTAGCAGGTGCAGAGAAATGACATAAATCAAAGCACATGGCACATAGTGTTCGGAGAAGAACGCTGGAAAATAAGACAGAAAGATGCTTGTCTACAGCCTGCAGTACAAGCTGCCAGAATGCTGCGCGCGCTCCTGTTTTGAATATGCGCTGCCTATGCGTGCAGTGTAAAGCCGACGTGTTTAACACGCCGCTTAATTCGCGTGAATCCTGCTGCAGGATGTCTAACTGCGTCTTTGCATTGATTTAACATGTAAATGACTCGCGCTTAACGCTTCATTCGCGTCTGGTTTGAGCAAGAATGAATGTCTTGTTACGTCCATGAATACGTTCATTCATTTAATATAAATCGCAACACTTGCTGTAATGTAATCGCAAAGGCTGACATCGCGATTGCGATATGATTAATCTTGCAGCACTAATAAAAATATGCCTTAACTCAACAACACTGACCATACATCAATGGAAAACGTATTTATTTAGCTTTCAGATGACGTATAAATCTCAGTTTTGAAAAATTAACGCTTATGACCCATAATTCTGACTATTTTGTTGCAATAATTGTTTATTACAAGTGTACTTCAGTGAAAAAGGACACGGCCTCTTTAAAGGAATGTTTATATTACTAAAATTATTTGGAAATCTTTTAAAGTTCAGATGGACTCGTTTTCTTTTTCTTTTGAGAGGTTTTTGTCAAGTTGGTTTAAGGAGACTTGTTTATCTTAAATAATTGTTTTGTTCTTTAAAATCTGGATCTTGAGGCGTACAGGTGTGCCAGAGGTCTTCTCTCCCTGGAAGTGGCTTTGATTTACATTTGAGCAAAGCCAGATTAAAGTTCTGACACATTGGTTGAAAAGTAAGATGGCTGGCTTTGGTTCATGCGTTTCTTGTCTTTGCTCCACATGATTTGTCGAGGCCCACAACAGAAACATATGCCTGAGGTAAATCACAGTGGTGTGGTCCTGTCAAACCCAACACAAAACCCTGTCGTTGCTGTATATGAAAACAAGCTCTGGAAATGCACCGGCCATTATTAAGCCAAACCGGAAGAAAAAATCCTCTCTGGCACATAAACGCACAAGTTCAATACTTGAGAATATTTATAAAATGGTTGGATATGGCGTTCCTGTGTGGAGGATTGTATTTCTGTAATTATCAGCAATGAAACCTGTTAGCAGTTTCATCTCTTCCTGTCTTAGCGATTGGGGATTTAGAGAATGAAACTAGTGGAGCTTTTTTTCTCCATACTGGGACCAGAATTCAATCAGTAAGAGCCAAATGCGAGACAAACTGGCAGTAGCTGCTTTAGGCTTACATATTATGTGTCCACTATGTACTATACATTTTATGCAGCTAATGCAAATTAACAAGTGACCTGCCTTACATACAGTGTAGATTACACTACTTTTGTATTATATTAGCGTGTTAATAGACTAGTATTCCTTCTCACATGCGGATAATAATATGCGCATGCAAAGTCTTGCATTGACACACACACACACAGAGGGAGAGAGAGTCTGACATTCACAAACACACACTCAGCAGTAGGCAAGATTAAATTGGACTCTCAGGCTGCCAATATTGAGGTCGGAATGTTAATGAGAGTTCTCTATGGGGACACATTAAGAAAGAGAAACGGAGAGAGAGCGTAGTATGTTGTGAGCTTCGGCCTTAGGTTTCTGTATACAGCTCTTCAGAGCCATCGATAAAGAGATAATCGAGAATACAGAGAGAGAGAGAGAGAGATGCATGCTCATTATTTCATATCGATGCTGAGTCAGAGGCTGAGTCTGCCTTTAGCTACTGCGCTAATGCTCACAGACATTATTTTGCTCAAGCCTGCCACACGCTGGCAGACTGAAGCACTGCAATTTAAACAGTAAACACTATGACACAAATACAGTTCTTTACCTAGGCTCCAAAGTGTTTAAATTATGAGGAACATGTCCCTTAATATATAAAAATATGTTACATGAAGATCAACTCAAATCTCTTTTCCCTGTTTCCTTCTGCAGAAAAGCTCTACAATTCGACCGGACGTGAGCTGCGAAGAGCGCTGTTCTCTCTCAAGCAAATCTTTCAGGTGAGCTTTCCCACTTCGACTTAGCGTTAGCGCAGAGCACCTGCTAATGTCTTTTTGTCTGCAGCACATGTGTGCGAGTATGTGTCTGTGTTTTCATGCATGTTTCAGCTGTGCGGCTGTGCTGGAATTTCTCTCACTGCACAGAAATTGCCAGATACCAAAGCTGGAGTCTCCATCATTGATTGGTTTTAAAGATGTGCTGGAAGCTACTGTTTTTCCTCTAGAGAAACCGTGTCTGACCACCGCATTGTGCGTTTGTATGAGATTAAATGTCTTTCCACATTTTTAATGGCAAAAGCACCTGAAACTTTCACACCTGTCAACAAGTGTGTAATTTAAACCTGCCAGAGGCTATGCATGAACAGACACACAAATACTCTGGAGCAGAAACAAACATAAACATAGCTTTGTGAAAGCATATATAAACAGCTTCGCTGGGAAAGCTACTGAAATGTCAGGCTACAATCTACTCATAGTAAAGCAACAGTAAAGCTAACCTTTTTATGCTAAAAACTAATTAGCTACAATACAAATTGCTAACAAAAAGAGCTAATTACTAGGGGTGTAACGGTTCACAAAAATCACGGTTCGATGCGATACAGTTGTGTCACGGTTCAGTATGTTTTCGAATTTTTTAGATTTTTTTTCACATTTTTATTTATTAAAACTAAGATAATATGACCTTGTTTTTTCTCCCTTTTCTTTTACTTTGAACAACAATGGAGCTATACTTCACATAACTCCTGGGGTTGCTTGTTAGCAGCAAATAAAGAAGTGTTTTGGAAAAGTCAGCCTTGGATTGTATTTATTGATTAATTTAAACTTTAAAAAAAGTCGATTTGAGTCATATCAAATCGTGAAAGCTAAGCGTCCCGCGTTTGTAGACCGCGCGCGCCATCCACTTACATCCAGGGCGCCGTTTCTTCCTGGGGGACAATCCGCGTGAGGGGAGAGATCCACAATTTAATTTGGTGGTGTATGTGTCACCAAAGGCTTAGGGATCGTTCACATGCAGTGCGTTTTGTGCGCACAAGCTCTTCATTTTCAACAGAGCCGCGCAGTTTAAAATCCAAAGCAGAAATGATTTTGTAACTAACAGAGCTTTCATGGTTGCCTAGTAACAGCAGACGCTACAGATGTGCGAGCGCGAAACGCTTTGTAATTGGTGGAGGAACCGACGCGCCTCGCGTTTTCCACTCGTTTTTAGACGCTTCGTGAACGTACCCTTATGTTACTTTTAATGCTAAAGTATGGTTAACGCCAATACAAACATTATTTTAGTGTGTTAGAGCAGAAAGATGCAGCTCTGGTTAAACAGCTGGATGTTGGGTTGAAATGGCAAAGGGAAATGCCTAACGTTACCTGAATGCCGCGGGTGATTAGTTTGTAATGTGTTTGTTTCTGCTTTTCATCTGTTTGGGGGTGGGAGTTCCCTGTCCCATCGTTTGCGCTGCCTTGTTGAGTGTAGCACTGAAAACATTATATTTTGCACAGTTTATTCTCTTTTTTTTTGTTCGTATACGTACCGAACAGAAAGCCTCGTACCGAACGGTTCGATTCTATACGACGTATCGTTACACCCCTACTAATTACGTATGTAGCTAGATAAGGGCATAAATGATTTAGAATTTAATTAGTGCAGGTAAATTAATGTAATTTAAATTAATTAAAATTAGTTGCAAAATTTAAATTCAGTTATTAATTACTTACCCTTGTGTCGATCCAAACCCAGAAGACCTTCGTTTATCTTTAGAACACAAATTAGAGCCATCTATCCCTCCATAGACAGCAATACAACTGAAACAGATCCAGAAACGTAACAAAAACGCTGTTAAAACAGTCCATGTGACATCAGTGGATCAACTACAGTTTAGCGATGAGAATAGAAAACAAAAATAACAAGACATACTCAACTATTCTTCTCCTATGACTTGCACTTTCCATCATTTTAGAGAATATTACTACGTAAGCGTAGACACAAACAGCCACAGATTAAGCACATGCGCGCGCTTTCACCCAGATGTAAACAAGGCTGATTACATCAAATACATTAAAGCTTGCATATACGGGGCGTTGAGATACTCTCTAAATGGATCGAAGACGTAAGTCGTGGGAGAAGAGTAAATGATGTTATTTTTGTTTTATTTGCACAAAAAAGTATTTTCATAGCATCGCAAAAGTGAAGTTGAGCCACTGATGTCACATAGACTGTTTTATGGATGTTTTTGCTACCTTTTTGGATCTGGGATTATTTTGTTGCTGTCTATAGAGGGACAGATGGTTCTCTGATATCATCAAAAATATCCTCATTTGCATTCTGAAGATGAACGAAGGTCTTATGGGTTTGGAACGACATGAGGGTGAGTAATTAATGAAAAAATTTAACTCTATCCCTGTCCCTTTAACTGTGTAATATTGTTAAATCTAAACAGAATTTGCTAATAAATGCAACTGAACAATTATTACAATCACACTATTTGTCTTAACAATTGAGTCAGAAACAATAGGAGCTTGTTTTTCTTCATCAGTGAACAAGTAAAAAAAAAATTATAGTAATAATGGTAATTATGAGATAAAGCTAGAAATAATAAAGTCACATTCTGACTATCGAAAAACACTGGAACAACATGACATTACCTACATTTTCGCAAAAAATGTAAATGTATATAAAATTATTTTTAGAACATGAAAGTAAACACACACACGCATGCACAAACACAAACCAAAAACGTTTGATCCTTTTCAAACAAAATTATGATTACTAAGACTGCGATTGCTCTGAATAAAGGCTTATATTCCCACAGTTCTTTCCACAATGCTATGTAATGGCCTTTTTTAATATAGTGCATTATTTGTAAACTTGCATTGCATAACCAAATCTATGTCTTTCTTTTAATGTAGTAAACTTGCTTGGTAGCTCACCCGGTATAGCATTGCAGTTGAGATGCTGAGAGAATGGGTATGAGCAGCATGTAACACAATAAGTCCTTAAAAGAGCTCAAAGACTTGTAGAAGCGAGCTGAAATGGCATTATTACTTCGGAAAATGCTTTTTCATTTCATGGGTAGGGTTTAGCGTAGATGGAATGTAATTTCAAAAGTTTCTAGTGCATCTAATTTGACATTTGATTTTCAAACTACAGCGATGTTTACAACAACCAGATTGTTTGAATGACTATGAAAATTCAGCAAGGCCACATGAACTTTTTTTTTCAGAGAGCATGGTTTTTTTGTGAAATACTATTAATTAAAAAGTCGAGATACAACGTTGCAATCTTTAGCTTATGAGTGATATAGCATCACAATAATGAAAAAACAAACAAATTAAAAATTGACAATGCCAAACTGTAAAATAATGTAAAAAACTGCAATTGTGAAATATAAAGTTATAATTATGTGACATAACGTCACAGTTAGTGGAAACAAAGTCATAGTTGTGAGATATGTTGAATTTGTGAAATATACAGTCAAACTGTAAGGTAAATGCAAGTCACATTTACAGAAAGGCACAATTACAAGAAAGTAAGTTTAACTTTTTTTGAGACATATAATAAAGTCAGTTAAATATGTAGTTGCAGTTGTGGGAATTAAAATCACAACTCTGATATAAAAACTGTTGGAAACATTTGTTTGCTACTGTTTTAAAAACAGCTGCTGCTTAATTGTAGTTTAGTTAGTAACAGTGCTACTTTTAGTTAGCTACTCCCCACAACACTGACACACACACACACAAACAGAGCCAGGGCAGAATTCCAATTCAGCAGTTCCATTTATTGAAACCGATCTCATAATCCTCCTAATCCCCCTGCATTTTAATCTAAGATGTATGAATCACTTGAGAACATTATGTATGAGCAGACATCTGATTGATCGCTCGACTCAGGAAGAATTGTGGTAAGAATTGCATTTTTAATGCTGTCGTGAGTTTAAGTATATTTTGCATGTGTCGTAAAGTGCATTTCTCCAGACGCGGGCATACTGTGTCATTATAGACTGGCTGTGCCAATATAAATTCCACAAATCCAACACCCCTAATCATTTTCAGATCAGCCAATAGGGTGTGCCCATGCGAATCCCAAAGCAGAAGAAATAAGCAAGGAGCCTGCTTCACATCCACACAGGACTGAGGGAAGGATGCGTGCTGCAATAGGAGAATTAGCGAAGTGTGCCCAGCCATGGGCCTGTGTGCGTGCGAGTGCCATAAATCAAGCGGAGACACGTACTGCTCCTCACACCTCTTCTACAGTGTGTTTAATGGGCTCTTTACTGCAGGGGAGCCGTCGATCAGCACTTAGCAACCCAAATTTCCTGAAGCCCAAACAAAAAGGGTTTCCAAGGGTAGGAAGTGAAAAGGATTTAAAACTGTAAGTGTGCAGTGAGGGAGCTCTACAGGGACGAGTCCAAGACTGCTCTATAAAACAACACACTCTCAGAAGCGCGTTTAAATATCTCTGCAGCTTAGCTTTAAAATATATCATCAAGTAGGTTTTGAAAAAAGCACTAATTATATGAAATATACTGATGTTATTTTAAATTGCTATATTTTATATGAGTTTTAGATTAATAATTGCGTAGGTAATTGTATATTACAGTTTAATAGGTTTTAAATGAATTGTTGTCTTTTTCTATGCTGACCTTTAAATCATTCATAAAGGCATGTTGGGCTATTTTTCAGGTTATTTTAAGAAGTTCCCAGCACCTGGTGGACAGAGAGTTTGCAGAACAATGCAACATGTGTTGGTGTAGGAGGAGAAGTCTTTAGGGAGCATAGAGAAAATGCTGACAGAGCGTTTGACAGATAGGAATTCATAAGCTTCAGTTTGGGCTGTGTCAGCTTGAAATCAAGCCCGTTTTTCAAAGCACAACTGGGCCTTTCTGCAGTTCTGTTTGAATAAAACACAATATTTGAGGTCATGTTATGGAGTTTGGTTTTCTTGATTTGTGTAGGATGTTTTAATCTTGAGATGCATTGATTTATGTATTTGCGTAGATTTTGTATTTCTTCTGGGTATTTCGGACATATGTTGAGTTTCTGCTGCTTGTGTTCCTTTTGCAGGATGATAAAGATCTGGTGCATGAGTTTGTGATGGCTGAAGGACTCACTTGTCTTATTAAAGTGGGAGCTGAGGCTGACCAAAATTACCAGAACTACATCCTCAGAGGTACCATGTCACCACACATGAATATATAGATATATATTCAACACATATAAAACAATCACTTTAGTTTGGGGTCAGTGTTTTTTTACCTTCATTTAGCAAGGATGCATTGAACTGATCAAAAATGATAGTAAATTGTCAAATGACGTTTTAAAAAGTTTGGGTTCATCCAAAAGCATTACAGCTTCCACAAAAATATTAAGCAACCTTTTTTCAGCATTAAAAATAATACAGATTAGAATGATTTGAATGATGTGACACTGAAGACTTCAATGGCTGCTGAAAATTTTGCATATCTCCATCATATAAATAAATTACATTTAAAAATATATTAAAAGGAAAAGCATTTTAAATTTTAATAACATTTCACACTTGTTTTAGTGTATTATTATTGTATTCTTGAACATACAAACAGAGACATTTACAATATTTCAAATGAGCTGCTATTAAGAATTTGGAATGCGCGTACAGTTACAGCTGATTCATGGAAACGGAGTAAACTAACCAACATTTTGAATTACATTTTTTGACTTAATCGATTGATAGTTTCAGAACAAGGAGATATTGTGAAATTAATCAAAAACGGCACTAAGATAATTATAATATTAATATTATATAATTATTGTATATATATTTTTCAAATTCAGTATGTATATCCAACTTAAATTTTCAGAAGAACTGGTTTAAAACAGTAATAAAATGAATAGATTTAAAAGGGTAATTCCTTTTAACTATTTGGTTTACAGTGAGTGTTCACTTAAATATTTGTTGTGACTGTCTTTATATTACAGTATGCCTCATTAAAGCTACAAACCACTAACACTATACTACAATACCAAACACCTATACATCCAGACCACATCACAAGGAGTTAAATTACTACTGTACTACACAAAAAAAACTTTTTCCACCCAGCACTATTAATTGGCACTAAAGCATCAGAATGTCTTCTTTTCCTCAGAGGGAGGGGTGCCAGGGGGGTTGTTGAAATTCAGTTTACGATCTGCAACATCCTGCCAGGCCTTTTTATTGGGCGCTTAAGCATGTGGGCCCTGCCCTCTCGCAGTCGGCTGTGAAATACAGATGACCTCTTGGGGAGGGTTTCCAGCCTCTTTTAGACCCTCCCCATTGGCCTCCAACCTCATCCCCAGGCATAGGAAGCTCTTAGCGGCCTGTCAACATGCCTGACCTTTCACCTCACATGCATGGGGAGAATAAATTAGCCAGGGCAACCAGGAGCAACGCGTTTGTTAATGGCAATTATTGGGTTCACTGAAGGATGTGCGTGATGGTGCATTTCTGTGCTTGTTTTGTTTGCGAATGTGCACACGAGTGGTTACATCTGGGCATCTGAAGCGTGTTTGTGTGGTATACTCGTATGTTTAAGCTTTAGGGTATCGGCTTCCCTTTTTAAAAGCTTGTTTGTGCATGTGGGTGGCAGGGCGTCTGTGTGTATACAAATACACAAAAGCAGAACATTACATTAGAGCCATATGACGTACTGTATTTACTGGATGCAATGTTTGGAATCTAGTGTAAGCTGCTCTGGCCTGTTATTACTTTTATTCTTCACTTTAAATAGCTATAACTTTTATCGCTATAGTAAAAAAAAATGCATTTAAATGCATAAAGCATCTGTAGCTAGTTTGATGTTGTGCAATTATTGGATTGATGAGATGTATGTTTACAGAGCAATTATTCAAAATTGTAACTCCACTATGCCATTTTTTAATGTAAATACTTTACATGCAAGTCTCTTTCCTTGTGGGAAACAAAAAAATTTAGTTATGATTGATGTTTGGCAAGACATATATAGCAAAAGGTATCCATATAAATCAGTTTGATCTATATACTTTATGTATATTATATGTAACACAGTAAAAAGTTCAAAAGTGAGGTCTGTTTTTAAAGATTTTCTTTTTAATTTCTCTCACCAAGGATTAATACTTTTTTTTTTTTCTAGTCATCAGTGTCATATGATCCTTCAAAAATCATTGCAAGATAATGATTTGGTTCTTAATAAAAATAAATAAACTTTTCTTATCATTATTAATGTTGAAAACAGTCATGCTGCTTAATAGTTTTGTGGAAATCGTTTCAGAATCTTGTAAATGTGCATTTTTGCTGAATAAAGCAAGCGTAGCTTTACATCTAAAAGGTCGCATGAGTCAAGTTTGCATCAGCTGACTCTCGGTTTATCCACTTCTACCTACAGGAAAACAAGGCCTATTTACAGCATTCTAATATAAGGCCTTTTCAGGATTATTCAGCAGCTTTATCGCTTGCTCATGAGCAAATTACCCTCCTCCATCCCCAGCTCCACCTTTCATCACAGTCAGTTTCCCAGAATCAGACCTAAATGTCATTAATAACAAAAATCATATATTTTAGTTTTGTTTAACAAAGTTTACCCTGTTTTATTCATGACAGGCTGCATGGATGGGCAGAGAGTTTTTACCCAGAACAGAACTATACCACCAATCCAAACTATATGCTAATTCTCAACTCGATTGTTTTGTAACCCAAACTTTGAAATGGCTGTTTATGTTTTTTGATTGTTTGTTGGAGCAAAAAGCTTCATGAATTCAGTCTTCATGCTCTGTGGGAGAGCAGAAAGTGATTTCTTTACTAGCCGCTGCTTGTTTATAGTCAAAGCAGTTGGATTTACAGGGTCAGGGACTGACGACAGACACCTAAACACTAAATTCGCATGTTGAGACTTACTGGCAGTCCGTACGATTTACAGCCTGTCTGCAATGACAGCGGCTTTCTGTAACACAAAAACAAAGCTACACATTACTCCCCATAGTATAATATTTCAGCTAGCCCAAAATGGGAATACTTTTTGTGCATATGAAAGAACGACTGGTACAACAGTTACGCTATTTTTCTCAATGCGAAAGTTCTTCAGGTGTTTTATAGAGTGAAATAGGCAGTAACAGTGCAGCTATTCCTTTTTAGGCTATTCCACATTTATTTCCTATTTTCCACACCCAAATGATTCATGCTGCTGCTATGCTTTTATGGACTATCAGTAAGTCTCAGCACACCTTTGGGTAACAGGATGCCATAATTATCTCAAACTGAGCCTGCGTGTCTCTCAAAAGATTTGTCGTGCATCCTTGTATTTACAGCTAAATTAGATTCGATATAAAACACACAGTTGAAATGAAGTTGCATTGTCCTGGTGGGACCTGATTTCAGTGTGTTTACTTGCAATCAGTGCTTGTGCCCTGGTTATAGGTTTGAACCCACATTGACACAAACAACCCAGTTGATTAAGACGCCAAATGCCAAACTCCCATCTGGGGCAGACCGAAACTGAAAGAGAATGAGAGATGCAGTGAGAGAGATCAAGAGGATGATGATGATGACAAGCTGTTTAAATGATAGCTTCAATCCATTCCTGCTCATTTGTGCTTTGTTTACTTCATTTGTCTCTGTTTTTGGTGTTTTTGTGTGAGTTGGTTGTTTGTTTGGAATGGATTGGTCTTGCTGTGGGAAAGAGCTGCTGTTGGAGACTCTCTTCTCTGCATCATGGCTGTAACGTGGCTCACAGATGACCTAGTTTCTCATGACCAGAAGAAGAAACACACTTCTTTTCTTTCCAATGTTCTTTTGGGTAACATGCACACATGTATACTGCAGGCCACATTGAAAATGTGTTATTTGTTCCTCTAAATCTGGAAATAACCAAAATGTTTTTTAGACTAAAAGTTTTGGTGACATTTAATGTGTTTAAAGCTCCACTCGGTAGTTGATAAGGACATTTTCGTCTTAACACATAGTGACACCTAGTGGTGTGGATGAAGCACCAAAACAAATGTGTTTTCGGCTACTGATGTAATGCAGTATTTACAGTGACCAATTATATATATATATATATATTTTGGGCCAGGACTTTAAACGCGTTAATTTAGATTAATTTAAAATAACGCATAACCTTTTTTTTTTCGCATTTTTATCGCACTTATTTTTGCACCACGGAACATTTCTCACTGGATGAGTTTCAGTGGACTGTTTATACTTTAGCACCAACTAGCGTTTCTAATGCTCTGAATGTACTTGAAAGTAGGGATGTACCGATCCAGATCGGCTGATATCTTTGCGCGTTTTGGCAGTAAACATGGTCATGTAATCAGCGGTCAATGCCATCAGGTGCGTGATTTCACATTGGGCCGTATATACTACACACAGCCGTTGTTCACTGACGAGCTGCACAAATCCAAGAGCTTTCTGACCCTGCATAGACAGCAACACAACTGATATTCAAGACCCAGATAGGTAGTAAGGATATTGTTTAAATAGTCCATGTAACATCGATGGTTCAGCCTAATTTTTATGAAGCTACGGGAATATAGTATACATAAATACATAAAAATTAATTTAGACCATATAACTTAGTGATTGCTTTCGGGATGTGAAAGAGACCTTCAACCAGCAATGTTTCGAAGATGAACGAAGATCTTACAGGTCTTGCCTAATGTTTTCTAATCTGTTCTGATATGGTAAGTTGTGTAGAGAACTATCATGATTGTCCAAAAATACTTATTTTGCATGTACAAAGTATATATTTTATCACTTCATACATTACATGGGAATCAAACCTATGGCTTTAGCACCATTCTCTCGATTTTGAGCACAAATGCAGCATTTAAACATGCATTTGTTTATGCAGATCCACATCTTCTCTTGGGGGAATATGACATATGATGGTGAGATAAGGCTGCTCTCGTTGGCTGCTTTGAGCACCTGGGGTATCGTTGATAGGAAAGCTAGAGCCCTGAGATTTCAGCGCCATCACTCCAAGCCAAGCTCATGAAAACACATGGAGAAGTTGGGTCAGTGCCACAGTGTAAATCTGGGTTTACACCTTCCCTTTTAACACACTCTGTGCTCTGTCCAACACATTTGCACGCTTATGATCCCATTTTGCTCTGTCCGTGAAAAATCAAGACGGCTGAGTACATTCAGCTTTATAGATCGACATGACAGACTGAATGTAAAATGCTAACCAGGTATATACAGTGCGGTCCAGTAACACCACATACAATATAAACACAAAAGAAATGAAATCTTTTCAGAAATCAAACTAATCGAAAGTGACAGTAACTTTTACATTTTTACCAAAAATAATAAATTATGTTCTATTGAAGTTTCTACTTATTAAAGTATACTAACAAGAAAAATATCAACACTGATAATGATGAGAAATGTTTCTTTAGCACCAAATTAGCATAATAGAATCATTTCTAAAGGGTCATATTGAAATGTGCCACCACAGGAATAAGTAACATGTTCAAATATTATTTTAATAAATTGAAATTATATTTCACAAGTACAGTATACTGTACTTACGCTGTATTGTTTAATCAGATAAATGCAACATTTGTGAGTATTTGTGACTTTCTAAAATCGACCTCAAACAGTGTTCGTTTGTTTGATTACTTATTTGCATATTTTTGTATGTATTAATTTAGATATTTATTTATACTTTTAATACATGTACATTTAAATTAAATTATTCCTTTATTTGTATTATTATTGTTATTATTTTAATAGAAAAAAAATCATAATCAATACTTTCGGTTGTAGTCACACAGAATGGGAATATGTCCAGTGTTGTGCATTTAATTTAATTGGTGGTGCGTTTTTTGATTCACTAAAATGTGCTCCTCACATTTTAGCACATTTCTCACCATTTTATTTCATCGTGGATAAAAAGCATCCGAACTTTCAATTCCCATTTGAAATCCCTGCTAAAACACACACTCACACACCCTCCTCGTTAAGTGTCAGCTGAGTTTTGGCCCTGTGATTGAGGCCCCTCACACGTGCGCCTCGGGGGCAAGAGGCCTCTCAGTGGCTGCCGTCCTTTCCTAGACCTAAGGGAGCTTTTCCCCCATAACCCCATCACAGTGACTCAACCTGGGGTCCCACAACCATCTGGACTCCACCAAAGCGGCAGATCAGCCCAGATAAATTTTATGAGTGAACGGAGGAAGGTGAAATTAGCAGGAAGAGAGCATGAGAATGTTTAGCACTACATTTTTGATGGCAGAGTTACGAAGTGCACTAGTAGGCAGTTAACATCAGTCGTGATTTTTCTAACTCCCTAGAGTCCCTGAACACCAGTTCTGCCCTCAAAACACCATCCTTGTGGTTTACATATAGATATGCTATTTAATTGATTTTAAGTGTCCATGTAAAAGTTTTCTTGTAAAATGTGTGATAGTGAGAAAGAGCCTTATGTAATGTCTGGGTGCTGCAGAACATCTGCTGTATATTAGAGACACTTGAAGCTGCTACATGATTTTTACATGTTATCAACTTTTTTTTTTTTTTGCAAGATACCACATATTAATATACTGTAGTATAGAAATAGCAACATCTGTAATTGATTCAATTCCAAGTCAGCATTTCAGATTTCAAGTAATGTTTTTAATAGATTTAGATTTAATTAAGAATAACCACAATGAACCAAACCAGACCAGTCCTTGTGACATGCCTGTTAGTACACTAAAATAACCCAGGGCTGCCTTGTAGCCTGAACCTGGCCAGAAGAGACAGAGATGAATCAGGCCATGACTCTTGGTGATTTTAAATCATGTGAGGGCCAGAGAAACTGCTCCCTTACCAGCCCTAAGTCTCCCTCACCCTGTCCAGCTATCACAGAGATGTTTATGGAAAAGAGATTCATGCTGATGATATTTGTGGATGGTGTATTGTTTGAAAGATGGCACAGCACTATAAGTAGCTACATTTTGACTTTAAATTGCATTTCTGTTTGAATTGTAGTGTTTCACACAATATGATGTGTTGCAAACAAGTGACCGCCAGTGTGAGTTTTTACTGTTTCTGTCTTTTAGTCATAGTTTTGGTATTTTGGCAGAAATATTTCTTGAATGCAGTCAGTATTTTGTCATGCCATATTCATTCATGTAATGTAAATGTAGTTCCCTTTCAGTCGGTCACTCCGAGTCACGTCGGTGACCGACGAATAGGAATCTCGCTTCGAGATGGCAAATC
>JAUCMU010000030.1:7954884-7968368 GCA_032275025.1 Enteromius treurensis
AAAATATGGGACAAATTAACTGAAAAAATAAGACTTAATTTATCTTTTTGTGTGTGTGATTTCAGCAGCGTATGAACAGCACATACTTAATATATTTTCATAATTAAAGTGTAATATATTGTATACTATAATATTTTTCAATAACGACATTTACTGTTAACGTCTCTCAGTCATTCAGCTTTCATGTTTCTCCTGTGTATTCATATAAAGTGTTTGATGGTAAGGTCGTGTGGAATTTTGTTTTGTTATTCCCCATGCTCCTGCAGGATCACATTTCCTGTATTTATTTGCTTTCTGAATGTGGAGGAGTAGATGTGGTAATGTTATGTGGGTTACCGTAATACAGACACAGGGAGAGGGGGACGTTTATGTGCAGACTGCATGTGAGGGCTGAGGGTAAGCGTGCATTGTATGCATGCAAAGTTTCTGCACTGCATCTTTAATCAGATTTTGGTCATGTTTTCATGTTTTAAATACATCTGTCTGTCATCTTTAAAATAATATTAAATTATACGCAAAGCAAAACTGTGATTACTGAATCACTCACTTTAACCACACGCACTCACGCACACACATATCCAGATTACTGGCATGAAGATGGTACAGTCCAATAGATCAAACTCAATCTGTTTCGTATATGTTACATGTGCAAAAGCAGTATTTCTAACATGTTGCAGTTGTGTTGGCAGTACCAAATCTCAGCACCTGCAACTTAATCAAGCATATCAAGCATCAAGCACACGGTAAAAAAAAAATCTGTTAAATTTATGGTATTTTTGTTTCAAGGTTTTATGTTAAATTTACTGTTAAATACCGTAATTTCTAATAATGAACTGTAATACCTGATATAATATTAATATACCAACCTATTAAAGTTGTTAAAATCTTTTTTGTACCTTTGAAATACACTGATACCTACCAAATGCAGGCGGTGATGGGAAAGTCACATGATCATCACAAGTAGCTTTTAAATATTAACATAGGGAAGGAGGAGCTCCGTGTCATTCACACAAACAGTAAACACCATCATGGTTAGAATTATTAAACTGAAATGTGCAATAAACATTCATTTAACAACATTACATGTAAGATACAACCCTAATAAACATAACTGATAAAAAAAATAAAATAAAATAAGAAGAAACATAGTTATTGCAAAGAAAAAACATCAAATTCAAACTAAATTTAAAATGCAATGCAGAGAATTCTAGGAATGTCAGTTTACAGTGTTTCCCTGTAAATTTAACAGGAATTTACCATTACCATAGCATTTTCACCATTTTTTATTGTTAAAACCACGGTCATTTTTTACAAAGTATATATCCCTTTCAAACTTCCTGAAATTTGTTGTGGTCTTTATAACAAGGACATGGTTAGTTTAACTTGTAAGGCCTTTAACATTGTCATTGGATGGAAGGTTCTTCATCTCAAGTTTATTTCAAAATGGCCTTGTTATCTGGGCTTCTTATCTGGAATGTGTACCAAGCCAATCTTTTTTCCTCCCCTCAGGAACTGAGTCTGAAATAAGCCGTCCCGTGCAGGCAGCAGTTGCGTGGCCTTCCTCAGAGCCTCCCTCGTCCTCAGTGTCTGCGCTGGTCTCGCCCTCCAAACCAGAGGACGAACAGAAACCTTTGGAACCATCAGACATCACACTCTCTCTGTCTCCAACAGACTCTGAGCCAGAGAGACCTGAGACAGAGGAGAAAGCAGAGGAAGCTGAAGCTGATGAAGAACTGGTAGTGAGTGGAATGAAAGATGAAAAGAAAGAAGAAGCAGAAGGAAACTTTGAGGAAGAGACTAATGAAATGGGTACAGAGGAGTGTGTGAGAGAGCAGATGTTAGAGAGGGATGTAGAGGAGAGTGTCGTCCTAAGTGAGAAAGAGAGGCAGAATGAGGAACTGAATGAGAAAGATAACTGCTCTGCCTCCAGCATCTCATCAGCCAGCAGCACTCTGGAGAGAGAAGAACGTGAGGAGAAACACGTCAGTGACAGTGACTCCGGTGAGAACAACACATACTGATCAAATTCTGTGACAATCACCACTGGGTTCACTGTAAACATTTCCCTCTGCCAAGTATTTTTTTATCCACCATGAAACTATTCATTTTATTTATTGTTGAACTTTTGTGTGTTTTGGTCCTCCAAAAGCATTATAATGACTTTTTCTACTAACAATTACCTAGAAACACACTAATAATCTACCAAAAGGAAGGTAAACTGTGTTATGTATATGTTGATATGTAGTTGCAAAGTTACTTTTATTTGGCAGAATGTCTAGAGTGGACTATCAAAATAAAGTGTAACAAATTGTCCTTGCGTAGATGCATCTACATCTAAAAGTGCACCTGTCACAAGGTGTAGACCACTAGTGACTTTATCCTCACGTTTTTTATTTTGCAAGGATTATTTCACGTACAGTATGTGGAAAATGATGGAGTTCTGGAAGAAAATCATCCTAGAAGAGTCACAGATATTTTTATTATACACATGTCTTTTATTTGAAGCATGCACACTTGCATCAGCATCAAAAGATATATTTGTTTTTAAACTAATAATAATAATGCAAACAACAGTTTCATAGTCAGAAATAAACATTTATGGCTAGTTTTGTTGCCAGTTTAAGGTTATTTTTCTAGTTTATCCATCATTTGCAGATAAAATTCAACAAAATATAGTTTCCTAGTTTACCTGTCATTGGCAAATGTAAGCTAACTTTTTTTAGTAATCAAAATTCATTCCAATATTTCTGTTTTTTTTTTCAGTAAATATGTCTAAAAATTGTACCTATTGTTAAAACTTGTTCTGAATTTGTATTCTTAGGCCAGTGGACAGACTGTATGAATACATCGGATGGGAACGATCAGTGCAACAAAGTTCTTCACAGCAAACGCTTCATGCTGGACATGCTTTATGCACAAAACAAGAAGGCAGAGGACGATGAGAAAGAAAAGGAGAATGAGAAAGAGTGTTCAGGTGAGGACTCTTCTGTGACCAGCCTTGTTTGTCGCATCTCCACTCTGGAGGTGCATCGGCAAGCTTGTGATGACAACATGAAGAAACTGGATGTGGAGCATCTGGAAAACCAGGGTAGCGTACGGGCTGTGGCTGAGAAATTTCGTGATTTGGTGAAAGGACTGGTATTGCCTCATGAGGTGGAGCATTCTGGGAAGGAAAAGCAGCAAGCACAGGAAAAACCTCTGCCGGCTCCTTCACCGACACCCCCTAAAAAGGAGTCAGACCACATATGGGACCAGCTGATGGCCACACCACGGGAGCTACGTATCAAAGAGCTGGACTTCACGGACTTGGGAGAGGAGGATGATCTAGACATTTTGGATGTTGGGAATGTGATCGGGTCAAGTGACCTCACGCCACCTCCTCCCCCACCTCCCTGCTTGCCCAGCCTTCCACCCCCGCCACCTTTATTTGGATGCCCTCCACCTCCCCCTATCCCTGGCGTGATGATGCCCCCTCCACCGCCTTTTTTGGCCTCAGTATCTCCCCCACATCTCGGATCTCCTCAGCTTAGTCAAGGAGAGCCCCTGCTTTTCCAGAAGAAGAAGAAGACAATCCGGCTGTTTTGGAATGAGATCAGACCTATGGACTGGCAGTACAGCAACCACAAGAGATGCAGGGAGTCACTGTGGTCCAAACTGGATCCGGTCAAACTGGACATAGCCAAGTTGGAAAACCTATTTGAGACGAAATCCAAGGAGCTCCCAGTTACAAAGGTACTGTTAAATTACCTCTTTTCAGTATCTCTTCCAAATTTTTCCAAATGCAGGTATGCTTTTTTGTTGTTTAAATCCTGAAAATTATTTGTTTACCTAATATTGCACAGTTTATTTTTGTATCAGTGTTGTCATAGTTAATGGTAGATCCAGAGTTATCCATAAGGATAGACAAGAGTAGGGTTGCACCAGCCATTTGGATGATATTAATTAAAATGGGATGAACCAGTTAATTATGGTCTTACTAGGCATATTAGAAACTTACAGGCTGGTGTGTTGAGTCAAGTTGTAGCTAACCACTGTAGCACATTGGACATACTAGCACTACAGTCACGGTAACTACTAGTTTATGGCTGATGTTTCAGACTTCATCGGTTTCTTTCTGGAGAGCCACTAAGAACTCATTTATTCACAGAATTGCCTTTCTCTAAAAATGAAAATGAGTTTAAATGTCAATATTTTCGTTCCGAGTTTAATGTACATTTTTGGATGCGTTACTGTATGCACT
Source organism: Enteromius treurensis (assembly GCA_032275025.1). Lineage (NCBI taxonomy): Eukaryota > Metazoa > Chordata > Actinopteri > Cypriniformes > Cyprinidae > Enteromius > Enteromius treurensis. The sequence continues at coordinate 7,959,125 of JAUCMU010000030.1, forward strand.
TCATTTATGTTTTTTTTTTTATCCAATAAGAAAACATGCACGTAAATTACGACGTGGAAACACATTAAAGAAATAATTTCAAAACTAACAAAAAAACATTGTTGTGCATTGCAACAAGCAACCAAAGTGAAAAACAATGAATAAATGAATGACTGAATGAATGAATAAATAAAGGTAACCGTTATGAGTATAATCAACGTACTGAAAATCTGTTGTATCAGCTTGCTTACAGCAAGCATAATAATAATACTGTAATAAAGTTTTCTGAACTCTTTTTACATTTTTTTTTTGTTAACCTGTGCATTCATAACACATTAAAGTGATGCAGAACTTACTTAGTTTATCTAACGTGTGTATCAGGTTGTTGAGAAAACTGGAAAGGTTATATAAAGTTACTTTTTGTACAACAAAATAAATTGTTTGCATACACTAATCACACAAATGGTGACTATACAACAAAATATGATCAAAAACACTGCATGAACTATTAACTCTAAAACAGCAAAATGTCACTACTATTGATAATAATTACTCAAACTGATCATTTGTGGTCAAACTATATATACACATTGCCTTCCAATAATATTGGCACCCTTGGTAATTCTGAGCAAAGGTGACTGTGAAAATAAATCGGCCTTGTTTATCCTTTTGATCTTTCATTCAAAAATTTCACCAAATTCTGAAGGAAAACAATTGAAAATGGGGAGATAACAGTTCTGAGGTTTCTCCTGTAATGCCTGAAGAGTTTGGAGAACACATGATAAGAGAAAAGAGACCGTTCCTTCATCCAGAATCTCTCCAGACTCTTCAGAATACCAGCTCCATGATGGCGCTTCTCCTCTCTAGTTCACCTCACTCATTTTCTGCAGGGTTCAGGTCAAAGGACTGGGACGGCCATGGCTTCATTCTGTGCTCAGTGACTAATTCTGGTAATTTTTTTGATGTTTGTTTTGGATTATTGTCCCAGTGGAAAACCCAACAATGGCCCATTATAAGATTTCTAACATAGTTAGTGAATTATTGATTTGTTATCTGTTGGTATTTGATAGAATCCATGATGCCATGTGTCTAAACAAGATGTCCATGACCTCCAGCTGAAATATAGACCCACAACATCAAAAGCACAGCAGTATATTTCATTGTACACATTTTTTAGTTTCATCTAATCATAGAAGCCAGTCCCATTTGTAGATCCAGTCCTGTCTGACAACTGAACATGCTGGAGATTGTTTTTTGGATGAGCGAGGAGAATTGTTCTTAAACCCTCCTGAACAACATGTGCTGATGTAGGGGCTGTTTGACTATTTTTTAAAGGTTTTCTGATCCTGAGACTCAACTAATCAACTGATCCTTAAAGAGTCTTTAGCCACTCTAACTCTACTCCTCGGCGTGTATTAGGAGGATAGAGACACGCGTCCTCTCCCAGGCAGCTTTGTAACATTTTAAGTTGATTGGAAATGCTTAATTATTTCCCTGATGGTGGACATGGAAATTTTCCCTGCTCTAGCTCTGTTCTTAAAGCCACTTCACTAATTGGTGAAGCTCAATTATCTTTTGCTGCACACCATAAATATATTATTTGTTTTTCATTGTGTTGATGATTAAGGAAATGTGGGCTTTGTTTTCCCTCCTATATATATATTCTGTGAAACAAAAAAAACATGGCTGGATAATTTCATGTCCATAATCTTCCCTGGAATGCTCAAAATAGTGAATATGAATGGGAATACATTTCTTTAATAATAAAAAATTAATTAAAAAAAGTATTGGGGGGAAAAAAAACATTTCTTTAATCACAAGAATTTCTCCCTATTTTCTTTTTTTCCCCCTACAATGCAGATTTATTTTCACAGCCACCTTTGTTCAGATTTACCAAGGGTGCCAGTATTAGTGGAGGGCACTGTATATATTATTCTACTTTGGTTTTACCTGGCTTTTATCAGCACATGTGACCACAAGCTCTAGCTGCTAGGAGGTTACTTTGATCTTTTCTGGGCCTTTCTTCTGTGACACATGGTATGAATTCTGACACCTTCCGTCGCCCATATGCAGCCTGCATAGCGCTTTCTTATGACATGATTGCACATGTTTAAAAGAGAGCTGCAGAATGTAGGTCAGAATGTCAATAGGTTGGTTGATTGGCTATGATGGATTCCTTGTATTACCTAAAAGCTTAATCAAAGGTGCTTTCTGCGATCCATAAATCCTGCTGCCACTCAAAACAAAGTTAAGTCACAAGTCACTGCTTGGCTGAAACATTCTAAACCTAATCAATTCAGCCTGTTACAACGATCTTGACGTTTTTTGTGTGCTTTAAACTCAAACATGAACTGCACCGTCATTCAAGGTTGTACAACAAAGTTCATTTTATGCTTCCATGTAATTTTTCTTTCATGTACAGAGATAAATTCCTGACCTGAGAAAATGAACTCTTGATGTTCATCATCACAGGTTTTCAGTGTTGGAGATGAATTAATGTTCTTAGATGGAGATCTATTTTATTTGGTTTGTTTGCTCTAAGATGGTGTCTCAGAAATGTGGCCTGCATGGGGTTTCCTCTCCTCTCTGCTCTGAGCAACCTTTTCCAGCTGTTTTTCATTTTTCACCCATTCTCCCTCCCTTTTTCCTCTGAGCCCCTCCTCTCCCCCTCTTTGGCAGCAGACGGAGTACCATCATGGCTCTGCTCCTCCCAAACTATTCTCCATCAAAGTCCCAAAATAGCCCTCAGGTGCTTGCGTGCCTTTTCGGCAAGTAAACATTAAACATATCCCGGTTTTGTGTTCATATCTCAGGAAGCCATTTTTGGGGTAATTATCCACATTAAAGAAATGCCTTTCCTATTCAGCTCAATGGCCAGCGTGAGAGTTAGAACAGACTGAAGGATCCGTATTTCCTTTTAGGTGTGGGAGAATAGATGTGTATCATGATGGCCGAAGCAGGCTTGTTGTGGGAACTAGAAACTTTTATTTGATTATTAGAAAGGCTGAAAACAGTGGTACTGCTTAATATTTTTGTGGAAACTGTGACATGTTTGTTTGATAAGATGGATGCAGTGTTGGGTATAACTAGTTACTAAGGGATTAGTTATGGTAATTTACAGTAATTATTTTTCCCTTGAAAAAGTAAATTAAGAGATTACTATGATTTTTATTTGTTAAAATTAAAATACAGTTATGTAATTGAACTTAATACTGTGTATAGATTGTAAAACATATTCGTTTTGATTGGACAAACATTTCCCTCCACAGAATATATAATTAAATAAATAGATTTAGACCACTTAACTTAATGATTGTTATTGGGATGGATAGAGAATTTCAACCAACATTACAACAAATGTGTCTGAAGACAATCACCTATTGGACCTTTAATGTCTTATTCAGCAATTAATAGTCAATTATTAAACCTAATGACTACTTTACTAAGTTAACAGTGACAAATGGACCCTAATCTAAAGTGTGACCAGAATAGCTTATTTTGTTACCTTTTATTCATTTAAAAAAGAATTAAAAGAACAGTTTTTTGACTATCATTAACTTCAAGGTTGATATAGGACTTAGAAAGTAATTGGTAATAAGTGATGAAGAGAGCAATTTGTTCAGTAATCTTATTACATTGTTGTAAGTAACTTACTACATAATATTATCCTTCCAAACATCTGGTATTAAAAATCACAAAATCATAACATTTTTCTGTGATGCATTTTTGTTTGCCATTGTTAGAATACAAATGTACTGGGCAAATTCATAGACTATGGCCATTAGTTAAGTGTTGTTTGTTTTCTAATGCATTTTGTCTGATTGCAGTTCTATTTTGTCCAGTGAAGCCAACCAGAAAACCTTGATGTCTTGACCACTCAAAGCATAGTCACTCCGAATAACGTTTATGTATCTGATTTCAGAAAACGGCAGCAGATGGTAAGCGTCAGGAGATCATCGTTCTGGATTCCAAAAGAAGTAATGCCATCAACATTGGCCTGACGGTCCTGCCTCCTCCTCGCACCATCAAGACAGCCATCCTCAACTTTGACGAGTACGCCTTGAGCAAAGAGGGCATAGAGGTAATCCTGCACTGGTTTAAAATCACATTCCGTTTCGCAAATTATAACAAATCAACCACAAGTAACGAAGCAAATTCGACATGATGAAGTTATTAAGAAAAGCTACAATAAAACGCAATACATACGTTTCAGTTATAAAGCTAGTACAATGCATGGATACACTTTAGTCCTGTGAATGCCAGACAGGTTACCATGCAGAAAACACATCTGTACTTAATACCAACCTTGTTTTGAATCCACGTGAGTCACTCATTCCTTGAACCCACTTTCGCTCTCTTTCTCTTTCTTTCTCTTGTTACATCAATCATTCAGGCATTCATGATCATCCCCAGACTGCTACATAAAAGCATATTTTAACCAAAATACACGGTTCTCTACAACTGTGTTTAACAAGACAGAGACACACAGACTGAAGTTGAATTGGCAAACAAAAAGCATCGAGTCAAATCTTCTGTTCAAAATAACTCAACCTCGTTGCCCTGCGTATACATTTACTTTGGATTTCCGCAAAACCAATAGATTTTACCCTTAAAACTAATGTTTAGCAAGTTGGTTTGGCCGGCGATTGGAAATATTATGTGGATTTCCTGCATAAACTGAAGGATTTTTGGCAGCGGTCATATAATTCATCCCAAAGATTAAAGGTTAGAAAAATTCTTCATTAAACTGTTGCAGCCCATGATACAGATCTGAGGTAAATGTCTCAATATCTACATGTGAATAATGGAGCTCCCATTTTCTCATAAAATCTGTAATTTTTTATCTTTCGTCATGGGAAAAATGGATTAGAGTGTTTCTATCCAGCCTTTATGTCTCTACAGAGAGCGTTATATTCTCACAGACAACCGCAATTTATGTTTCTCAAGATTTTATCACAAATTTTGTTCTGGTCAGGAGAAATTACCTTTTTTATTCAGTTATTCAATTGTGCAATGGCGGGATATGCCTGTAGCAGATGAAATAGCAATGAAATAGCCATCATTTCCCACATTTGTGAGTAATGCTGTGCCTTTCCAGGTGTTGTTATTCACATGACTAATAGAGCGAGTGCCTTTCTAGGGGCGAATCCCCATATACAACGGTTTTTGACAGTGATACTAACACTCCCTGCTGGGTCTCGTGCTCTTTCGTAGAAAATCCTGACAATGATTCCTACAGAGGAGGAGACGCAGAAGATTCAGGAGGCCCAGCTGGCGAACCCCGACACACCGCTGGGCAGTGCAGAGCAGTTCCTCCTCATTCTGTCCTCCATCAGTGAGCTGTCCGCCCGCTTGCAGCTTTGGGCCTTTAAGATGGACTATGACGCTTTAGAGAAGGTCAGCCTCATGTTCTGTTACCCCGCTTTAAACAAATGAAATGACATCATGGCGGTTTGGAGCCAATTGTTTTTGACATCTCCTTTACTATATTGTCAGCAGGGGCTTTAGCTGTTGGATTGTGGCACAAAATTGGGGCGACAGGTCATTAAATCATATAAAACAAAAAGTTGGTAACACTTTAGAATAGGGAACGCTTATTCACCTTTAATTACAACATTTCCCTCAATAAATTCCTAATTTGCTGCTTATAAATAGTTAGTAAGGTAGTTACTAAGGTTGTTAAATTAAGGTAGGATTATGGATGTAGAATAAGGTCAAAGAGATGCTTAATAACTTCTAATAAATGGCTAATATTTTAGTTATAAGCATGCTAATAAGCAACTAGTTAAGAGACCCTAGAATAAAGTGTTACCAAAAATGTATTTACGTTTATGTATATAAATATATATATATATATATATATATATACATATATACATTATGCATGACTACATTAATTACACAGAAGTGTTTATGGTTGGCAATTTTTTATTTTTATTTATTTAATTTAATTTAATTTAATTAATGTATTTATTTTAAGAAGTTGCCTAAGCAAGACTGCATTTATTTGGTCAAAAATACAGTTGAAAAGTAAAAATTACAATATTTGAAATTTTATAACGACTTAACGCGAATGTTATTTTTTTGTGCGTCTGTCAAAGCTGAATTTTCAGCCACCATTACTCCAGTGTTCAGTGTCACATGATCCTTCAGAAGTTATTCTAATATGCTGATTTGGTGGTGAAGAAATATTTATTATTTCCAAAGTTAAAAACAGTTATGCTGCTTAATTTCCTGGAGACCATCATACGTTTTTCCATAATATCAACAGCATTTACAGTATATTACAGGGTCTTTGATTTAAAGTGCCCTTGCAGTATATAATTAATAAATAATGCATTCCATTTTTTTATTATTATTATTATAAGATGAACAATTTTTCTTTTGTGTTGCAACAGCGGATCTTGAAGCAAAGCCGGCGGTCTACAAAATTCTTTCCCAGAGGCTTTTTATTGTAAACCCGTTTTTTTCACTTTCTCAGGAAGTAGCAGAGCCACTACAGGACCTGAAGGAGGGCATGGACCAATTAGAAAAGAATAAGACGCTGCGCTGCATCCTTTCAACTCTGCTAGCTATTGGCAACTTTCTCAATGGGACCAATGTAAGTGCCAGCGAATACTACATCTCTTCTTTCAACCCCTAATCTCTCCATCTCCATCTGTCTTTCTTTCTGTCTGTCTGTCTGCTGTATTTGCTTAGATCTTAATAATGTTAAAAAGGCTGATGGAGATAAACCTGATAGGGTGGTGAGTTTGGCATGAAATTTCTTTTGTTACCGTAAACCATTGAGTGTGGGCAGCAGAACAAAGCCAGCGAGAGTCATGCCACGTCCGCAGGGATTTCTCCTTTCCCAGCAGACAGGTTTGAGATTCTGTTAATCATATGTTAATGAAGCATTTTTCAGAATCACCATGGGAGCTGCATGTAAACCGTACGCACGTTCAAAGCGCTTTTATCTTAATGCGACTGATGCTAATCAACAAAACTACATCAGAACAATGTCAAAATGAGGCCTTTTTTAGGAAATGATTTGATGATGGACCTGATCCAGAATGACTAATGCTCTCAAGGTGCATGTGATTTTCCACATCTGAGCTCATTTCATCTGCGCATATTTACACATTCAAATTTATCTGATATACAAATTCCCTGCTATTCCAGCACACATTACACTTTTCATGTTTTCCCCCCCTTTTTTATCCTCAGAGACCTACTGTGGCAAATTTACTACAGCTATTTAAAGCACTTAAGTAATACCTATTTTTCAGTGAAAATGAAAGGAATCGTAACAATATCATAACAATTTGAAGCTATTTTGGCAGGAAAACATAGTGCATGGGTTTTTTAAGCACATTTGGCAGTCTTTTTTATTTATGTGATTGTTTTTTCAGGCTAAAGGCTTTGAGCTGAGTTACCTAGAGAAAGTTCCTGAGGTGAAGGACACTGTTCACAAACAGTCTCTACTGCATCACGTCTGCTCCATCGTCGTGGAGAAGTTTCCAGAGAGTTCAGACCTCTACTCTGAGATTGGAGCCATCACTCGCTCTGCTAAGGTTAGCAGAACTAAAATGGCACCTATATACGACACCATCATTGCTGATTTTAGTAGCATTTTTCATTTTTCAAAATGCACTTTTGGGTCTTTCAATATATTTTCACGAGGTCAAGAAAATAGCTAACACTTTATTTGGATAGTCCACTTTAGACATTCTACTAAGAGTAAGTAACTTTGCAACTACATGTGAACTAGCAGTTGAAAACGGGGAGAAAAACTTTTTTTTATGATGAAATAAATGTTTTTCTCCAATACATGTTGGCCACTATTATTGGCACCCAGTTATTGCAACATCATTTTCCCCCCAAAAATTCTAGGGTTAATTGTTTTACTTCAATGATTGGTTAGAATTGTGTGAATTTTTTGAATGAAAAATTAAAAGGATAAACAATGCAGATTTAGTATCACAGCCACCTTTGCTCAGATTCACCAAGGGTGCCAATATTAGTGGAGGGCACTGTATATACTGTATACACTGTATACATGTAGCGTATATATATACAGTGAGGTCAATAAGTATTTTATCACCCTGTGATTTTGCAAGTTCTCTTACTTAGAAATCATGGAGGGGGTCCACATTTTTCAGCATAGGTTCATTTCCACTGTGAGAGACAGAATCTAAAAAGAATAATCCAGAAACCACATTGTATGATTTTATAACACTTTATTTGGGAATTACTGTGTCAAATAAGTGTTTGATCATTTGAGTCAAAAAAATGTTATATTTGATAGAGAAGCCTTTGTTTGGGCCTGGACAACCATGGATTTTAAACCATGACGTCTTAGTGTATTACTGATAGTAGCCTTGGAAACGATGGTCACAGCTCTCTTCACGGCATTGACCAGCTCCTCCCGTGTAGTTCTGGGCTGATTCTTCACCATTCTTAACATCATTGATACCCCATGAGGAGAGATCTTCCATGGGGGCCCAGTCCGAGTCACGCCAGGAGAGCCATCCCAGTTCCCCGCGGATTCCGTTCCGCAATCACAGACAAGAGATCCGTTCCTGAATTAGGGCCAGAAGAGCAGAGCAGCCCTGGAGGGTTCTCACTGCCGTCTGCTCCGCCCTGGAGGGTTTCAGAGTCGTTAGCCCTACCTTGAAGGGCTTTTGTTCTGCCGGCACCATCGTGTCCCTGTGTGCCTTTACCTCTGCTCCATGGTCCAGTTCCGCCACAAATTTGTTGTTTTTCTCCTCTTCACGAACCTGGTCCCCTGCATATTACCCAGTTCCACCTACACTTCACCACCCTCTTGGACTATGGTAGGAGCATCTGGAATCTGCTCCTAGGAGGGAGGGTATGTCATGATTGTCCTCTGGAGTGCCCACAATCCCCTCCAGAGGCATTCCACCTAGAACTGCACCCGTACATCAGAAACATCTGTTTAAATATGTGTTTTTTTGTTGTTGATTGATTTAAATAAAAATAGCTTCAGGTTGTTTTTGTTTTGGTGAATGTCTATTTCTGAGATCATAAAGTGTGGCCCCATATGAAAACAAAGATTTGAAGATTTTCTGGCGACAGCCCGGTATCCTTCACATGGCATGACACACTTTGCAGACAAGTCTGATTCAAGTCTTGGCTTGTGGTTCGTTCTGATCCCGTACCCCTCTCTGTATCCGTGTCAGTTCTCTATTAGATTAGATTCAACTTTATTGTCATTACACATGTACAAGTACAAGGCAACAAAATGCAGTTTAGGTCTAACCAG
>JAUCMU010000030.1:7968468-7978611 GCA_032275025.1 Enteromius treurensis
GGTGCATTGAATAACATTATGTGACCACAGAGAAGCAAGATAATATGATGCCCTGACGTAATGAATATGCAAATTGACGTATGACGTCATCTAGCGACAGGTTAAATTGGATGTGTGAAATGTTTAATAATTTTTTTGTTATTAAAATTGAAAAATTGAAGTTCATGTTAATTTGTATGCCATTGCTATGTTCAGTGTTCATGTAAACTGTTTGATAAACACTTCCGGCACTTTTTTCTCTTCATTAGTTTAGTTTTTCCTGTAAATGATTCAATAAATACCGTACCGTGAAGTTTTGATACCGTTACGTCCCTAATTATGAACAAATGTAAATAAACAATGAACAGTTTATTTATAAATTAACATTAATAAAAGTTTCAAATTGTAATTTTGAACATTATTAATTTCTATAGCAATCATTTTTAATCTTTTTTCAGGACATGTTATATCAACATTATTAAGCTCCATTATACTTCTCCAAAATAAATATTTCTGCTAATAAAACCATTGATACAGCAGATGGCACCGATGATAAATAATAATAATAATAATAAATAAACATAAGATTAGAAGAAAAAAAGGGCATAAAATTACCATGCCTTTATTCTCATTCTAACTAATATCTTATTTTTTTAGGTTTTAAAAGTTTAAGTCAAATATTTGATTTGAAAACTGTTATTTGTGCCATAATTATTGTACAGAAAAACACCTCAGCTCTCAGCTTGTTTTCTCTCTCATTTCCGGAACTATTTACAAAAAAAGAGTGAACAAGCTGCTTATTTTCTGTGCTTCATCATTGCACCACAAGAGGGAGTTATTATTCTTTCTGATGTTTCCAGTGTCTCATTCACATTTGAGACCAGCAAGGTCCGATTCTTATTGTGTGTATGTTTCTCTTTCATTTCTCTTGCTCTGGCCCATAGTGCTCAGGACACCCACAAAACACACTCAGCACTTGCATTACAATAATAAAACATTGTAAACCAAGCGGGCTATTGTCAAGGGTTTTGCATCTCTGGACTTGCCCTGGGTATTTGTTACTCCAGGAGGCCAATTTAATGCCTCTCGTGGGGGATGTCATAGCCAGGATAGCCCTTCATGGCATGTTATGCTTGGCAGGGGTCTTCCTCAGTCTAAGAGGGGTGTCTAATTCAATCTCTGTGTGAAAATCCAAACCTTTGGATGTCCCTGTAGGAGCGCTGAAAGCAGGCTCTGGCTCTGTAGAGGTAGAGCTGAGGTAAAGGAGGAAGTTCGGTTACACATGTTGCTGGAAAACAATATAAGCCCATGTGGATTATGTAGAAACAAGATGTGTGTTTACATTTCTGAAACCTCGTTCTGAAAACACCTTGTAGCTGTGTGCTTGGTTTTTTTACCTTATGCAGTAATAAAACTAAGTCATATTTTTGCAGTGTGACATTGTTTATTGACAGTTAAGCAAATACCACTTCCCCCAACTTCTCATTATTATAATGCATTTTTGTTAATTCAATTTTTAAAGCCTCCCGTTAAATTGTATTTTTTAATGATAATTTTGTTTATTATTTTTAACAATTGTTTAAATAAGCAAAAGCATGATGCCATGATGTGAACTTAATCTACCATTTTCTTACAACAGTTAAAAAATAAAAAAGGGCGGTCATATACACACATACATATACACACACACATACAACTTTTATTTTATGGTCATTAGAGTTGGTGACAAAATGTACCTATAAAGACAAAAAAATGCTTGATCGCTTTTTTTTTTAAATAATTTTTTTTTTATTTAATTAATTACATTTGAGGTAATGTGTGACCTGGACAGAATTTTGGCAGTAAAAAAAAAAGATAATCATAAAGTTAATAAAGAGTTAATGAAATTCAGGATAGTACATTTTGGAATTTTTTTTGAAATCTTGATTTCTGAAACCAAATACCAAAAAAGTTTTTCAACCCAACATTTCCTGTTCATCTTCTCCACTATGTGACTTCTTTAATTTCTTCTCTGTAGAGTGATGAGGAGGAGGATGATGAGGTATGCGTGTATCTGTGTGCTTTTCTAAACTTGTGCATGGATGGGTTTGAATGAATGCACTGACTTTTAATGTTTGGCATGTATTACCAAAGAATTTACAAGTTGTACTGAATTAGGGATTTAGACATTTCATTGCGTTTCTCCATGTGAATTCAGACAGAAGATAAGAGCATGTTAACCTATTATAAATGTAACATGATGTTGATCAAAGCTGACGCAGTGAAGCTATTTCAAGATCAACTCTAAATTAAAAGTCTGCTATTAATAATTCAAAACTAAGAGATGTAACATTGATTATGTGGAACTTTAAATATGGTGCTTGGACTTAAAATAATTGACTAATATGTGAATAATATACTAAACCGCTATGAATGAAGATGTTTTGGGGTGATGTGTATTTTTTGTTTTTGAGTCTGGTAAGATTGATTTTAACCATAAAGCACTGGTGTTTAGTTCTAGGGCTGTCAAAAAATTATTAAAATTTTGAATATTTGTCGAATTTAGAAAATTTCTCCATAACAAAACATGTCTCAGGATTTTATGGTGTTTTTTCTGCATGTCAAGTTTTAAAATTAAAAAAGTAGCCTTTGAATGGTACAACGGTGTTTTAGTGCCACAAAAAAAAAAAAAAAAAAAATCTAAAACTTTCAGGTTAAAGTCGTAATATTACAAGAATAAAAGTCGAAACTATGAGAACAAAGTAGAAACTAAGAGGATTTTTTTTTTATTTCGACTTTATTCTCATAATATTTTGACTTCACTGTTGTAATATTTCAACTTTATTTTCGTCATATTTTGACTTTAAACTCATAATATTTCGACTTCATTCTTGTAATATTTCAACTTTATTCTCGTAATATTTTGACTTTAATCTCATAATATTTTGACTTTAATCTCATAATATTTCGACTTCATTCTTGTAATATTTCAACTTTATTTTCGTAATATTTTGACTTTAATCTGATAATATTTTGACTTTAAACTCATATTTCGACTTCATTCTTGTAATATTTCAACTTTATTCTCGTAATATTTTGACTTTAATCTCATAATATTTTGACTTCATTCTTGTAATATTTCAAAATTTTTCTAGTAATATTTTGACTTTAATCTCATAATATTTCGACTTTATTCTCTTAATATTTTGACTTTAATCTCATAATATTTTGACTTTATTCTCGTAATATTTTGACTTTAATCTCATAATATTTCGACTTTATTCTCGTAATATTTTGACTTTAATCTCATAATATTTTGACTTTAATCTCATAATATTTCGACTTTAAACTTATAATATTTCGACTTTATTCTCTTAATATTTTGACTTTATTCTCGTAATATTTTGACTTTAATCTCATAATATTTTGACTTTAATCTCATAATATTTTGACTTTAATCTCATAATATTTCGACTTTAAACTTATAATATTTTGACTTTATTCTCGTAATATTTTGACTTCATTCTCGTAATATTTCGACTTTATTCTCGTAATATTTTGACTTTAATCTCATAATATTTAGACTTTATTCTCGTAGTTGCAACTTTATTCTTGTAATATTACAACATTAATCTCGTAGTTTTATATATATATATATATATATATATAAATATATATAGATTTTTTTTGCCACTAAAATACCATCTTAGATTGGTATTCGTTCCTTGACAAAATTTTACATGTGCGCAGTGCTGTTTTTTCCCCATAATTGTTTTAGCAAATGTATTAATTACATTTTCTTTTATAAACATTATTTTAAACATTATGCATTTTATCCAAAAAAAAGAAGCGTTTTTATTATTCTTTGAAGAAACGTGTATTTTTAAATATAACAAAGTTATGCCTTTTAAATTCGAAAAATAATTTGAATTTATATCATATTTAAGTAAAAATTTCAAATTGACTTTTTCAGTCATTTCGACAGCCCTATTTAGCACAACCAAACAAAATAACTATAAAAAATTCAACTATTACTACTGAGTGTAATTTTTATCTATGATCAATTGCTTTCTTATTTATTTCCGTCCTCAGAGTGGGAAGTTTGCAGGAACTCCTCTGGAGGGTCAAGAGAGTCAGCCACAGGGTTTGGGTTACACGGAGGACGCAGCTGAACATGAGCAGATGACTGCAGTACTTCGTACCAGCCTGCAGGGCGGCGACACTCCGTCCTCTGTACTCCCTGGCCTCCGCACACGGACTCGAGCCACTCGAGGTATATTCATGTGTTCAGAGATACACATGATGCTGATTTGCAGGCGCTGTACGAGTCCTTAAAGGGCTGAAACCATTTCTCTCTTCTCATCTCATTTCCAGGCCATACGGCACTTTTGTCTGCTGCAAATGAAGACGCTTCCAATTGCACAAATGATACAGCGGATGAGATCATGGAACGCATTGTGAAATCAGCCACTCAGGGCCCCAGTCAACGCACACAGCCCCGTGAGAGGAGACGCTCCAGAGCCAACCGCAAATCCTGTGAGTCTTAATGCCTATGAAGGGTTACCCTCCAAAGGAACTCTAATAAAATAAAATAAATGTATCTGAATTAAATATATAAAAATGGAAAGTGTCACACAATCCTTCAGAAGTAATTCTGTTATTTGGTGCCTAAGAAACATTTCTTATTACTAACTATGTTGAAAACATTGTCTTCCTGCTTAATATTTTTGTTCAAACCATGACACTTTTGTCTGGATTCTTTGATAAATAGAACTTTTAAAAAGGACATGATTTATACACTGTAAAAAAAAAATTGTTAACTAAAAATGCGGAATGTGCTGTATAGGTACTAATCAACAGCCAATGACGTAATACACTAAAAACATTCAAATGAAAAGATTTTTTAGTTTTCTCAACATGTTGTTTTTCGGTTTAACAAAAGTTGAGAAAACTCGAAAATCTCCTGAAGCTTGGTTGCCTTAAAATATGAAGGTTTCTTAAGTGATACTTGCTCCCTACACTTAGTTACCACTTCTTTTTCTCTAACAGTAAGAAGAACACTGAAGAACGGTCTTACACCAGAAGAGGCGCAGGCCCTGGGATTGGCCAGCAGTTCTGAGATGCAAGTGTGAGACAGCATCCGCTCAGGGTCTTGGCACACACATCTAAACCCAAATGAGCTGGAACAGGTCACTTAAGCTCAAGTTTGCTTTCATCTGGAGCTGGTGCATGTTTCTGGGTTTGTGTTTTCACGACGGTTATTGCTGTGGACTATTTGTATTCTCACAGGTGAAAGGGATTATAATCACTAACCCACTATAATTTACTTATTCTGGGACGTGTAGTCACTCCATTTACTAGCTTATGCATTTTGTCCCAAGGTGGTCTAAGAGTATCATTGAAACCACTCAGGTGCATGTTCACTTTTCCTGCGGACTATTAATGATATCCCAAACATCCATTTTAATGCATTTTTGAAAGAGAACAAGCACAGTTGCAGTGTAACTTCCTGATGCACAACATTTATAGACGCTCGCACACACACACAGCTTGCAGAATGCTGATTGTCCAGTTCTCCAGTACAGAGACGAATGTCTGTCTCTTACCGCTGTGGCCTTCAGAATGATCCCAAAGAACTGTGTTTGAAGATGACTGGATGCCCTCTCACTATTTTTGTTTGTACTGGCTGTTTGTTTGAATTCAGGGTGCGTTGATAGTAGCACCATCAGCATTAATTTCTCATGTAAATCAGCAGTAATTCTTCTCTGGCTTACTGCTGTGGTAAATGTGTTTGTTTTACCTGCTTTTAAAAAAAAAGCAGGGCTTCTTGTGTTACATGTCCGATTACTTTCAGACAGCTTGATGTTGAGCAAGAGTTAAGGTTTTTTGATTTCTTCTGATGTCTTCTTGTGTGATCGCAACCTGTTTAACTTTGATTCGGACGATCAAATGACTTGGCACGCAAATGCAAACTAACTAGAAAATCATCTTTTTTTTTTTTGTCCCTCTAGATGTGTCCTTTCCTCATAAATTCTCTCTCTGTAATAGTACATTCATTTCGTAACTTGCAACATGCACAAGTAGGCAATCATCTATTTAAATGAAAAGACTTCTAGCCATATTTGGTTCAAATGAATGATGCGTTTTAAAAATGAGTGCCTTGAAAAAAAATTGTTTTTGTAAGAATTAGATTATTTGGTCAGGATTGGAAAGAAGAGGGAAAGATTTAAGGGCATTTTAAAGAATTTATAGTCGACGCAAAAAGTACAATTCTGTTATTTCCTCTCGCTACAAAACTGATCTGGATATAAATAGGATAATTTGATCAAGATGCAAGTGAAAAGTTAACCATATAGGGATGATTGTTTGACTTTAAATTATAGCCCAAATTCATAGTGATATGGACTACTTATTTCCTAACAATTGGGCAAAATCCACGGATGTATGGAAAAGAGCTGCACAATGCTTCTTTAAAATTTGGAACATTTTTACAGACCCACAACATTCGATATTGGTTAAATTACCAAATGTAACAAAGATGTAGAGATTGAAAAGTGAAAGCAATGTTTGCAATTTTATTTCTCACTGTGATAAATTTGATCAATCAGCTTTTTTTTTTTTTGGACAGATTTACCAGAGAGACACATGTCCACTGTCAATAATAGTTGTACCATTCAGCACCTTATCATGTGTAGCATGCAATTTCGAAAGGAATTGGAAAATTGAGTATTATAGACTTTTTTTTCACCTTTTTCCCTCAGATTTTTACTCTGAGTATTATGTGGATAAGAGATTAGATGCGTGTAAAGTAGAACCTTGATGTAGAGGCAAAACATGAGATGCTGTACAATTGTGTAAATGTCACTTCAACGTTTTTATTTTTTGTTGTGTTCATGTTTTGGTTTGTATTTTGTATAGAATAGTGTATTATAGGTCAAAAGCAGTGTTATTCTGTGAAAATTCTAATTTAAGAGAAAATAAGCCATGCATGGTTCAAACAATAACAACGTCAGCAGGCGGTGTCTTGATTTTGTGGCTAAATGGATAGAGCCTGTGACGTCTCCATACCCTGTGAACGTAGATTTTGTTTCATGTGTTTACGCAGCACAGACTTGAAACATTGTGATGCACCTATCAGCCCTGCTCAAATGGCCTTTGATATTATTGCACTCGCATACAGAGTTTCACCCATAGCTTCAAGTGCCATAAAAAGTTGGTTTTAAATAAAAGATCGAGAATGTGAAAATCTGACTTCTAAATTCCAAACGGAAAAATGCATTTACTGTACTTTGCAATAAAAAGCTTTTACAGCAACACCCAGAACACAGAGTTGGATTTTCTTGTTTTGGTACGAATGTAATTGTTTTCAGATGAAAACATGATTCTGTTGAATCAAAAAAGTCTGTTTGCGGTGAAATAAACAGTCTAAATAACGTCACGTTGTAAAATGTAAAGACACAGCCTGGGAGATTATTATTAGAAGTCGCAATATCTGTAAAGTCATGATTAAAAATACGGAAATTTCTTGAAACTTCCATTGCGAAATACAAAGTCACAACTTGGAGACGAATCATATTTGTCAAGTATTAAGTAACACTGATATGTAATGTTTCTTGTAATTGCAATTTTACAAGTTTCAAGCATGACAAGCAGTTTGATATGGAACAAATACAAACACTAACTCACATTGTGGTTCGCAATGACAAGACAAAAAAGCCGTAACTGAAAACTATAGACACGTTTGAGGAAATTAAGACGCAGTACCATTTGTAAGGTATATGTAACACTGCAACATGACGTTGCAATTGAGACACGTCCCTTTTTACACGGGTGCGTTTTTGTTTAAAAACAGCATTTTAAAATAAAAATGATTCTCAAACACAGGCGTTTTCACTGTATGCTGAAACACAAAGTTAGAATATTTAACTTTTCAAAGTTTTAAACTTAAAGGTGCTGTATTTATGATTGTGTACTTATTGCAGTTTAAATTCAAAACATTGGAGATGGGTTTTTTTCACCCGGCCCCTCCTACTTAGACTTGACGCATACGCAGGTTGCCAGATTGAAGACACCAACTGAAACAAGCACGATGATGATGGAATACATTGTGTTTTCCCAACTGGCAACTCCGGGTTCCGAAACACGGGTGAGTAAACTGGCAGTAGGCGGCTTTCACAAACCATAACAACGTCCTTCATTCTGGGCCGCACATTTTCTTAGGAGAATAATTGACTGTAGCATTGTTTTTCAGATAAACACGCATGTTAACTTAAGAAACATGCTATGGTATTTTCAAAATCCTACATACAGCACCCTTAAAGGGGAGTCTTTCGCATTTTTAAGGGTTGTAAACATCGTAGTGTAAACAACAAGTGTAACCATAGAAGACGTTTTAATGCATTTTAAAAGAAAATGGTCTAGTCTAAACACGGCCCAAAAACAAATTTAAATGTGCAATTGCGAGCTAAAGCCCCGTAGTGACATTACAAGAAAAAACAAATCGACTGAAAAGCATAGCACATGCAATTTATATGAACTCTGTGAGTTGTTAGACATATCACCACCTTTATTTAGGGTCATGTACAGCAGATGGTTCTTTTGCAGTGTCACAGAACTCCTCTAAAACGAGCTGTGACAACATCGAAACTGATGGAATCTCATTACAATCATAATTGTATGACAATTTTAGTGCAACAACAGACATGTAACATGCCTAATGCAGTAAAGATGTTGGTTGTACAAGACCATACAAAAACAACCTTGTGTTTGTTTGTTTGTTAGATATATCTATGGCAAACGTGAGCTTGCATTTGTCCTCATAACTTTTTCAGCAAGGACAGAAAGATGCCATGGAAAAGCAAAAAAAAAAAGAAGGAAAGAAAAGAAAATTCTCAATGGTAGGTCAAAACGAAAAACAAAAAGCAAATAAGCTCAGGTCACGGAAAGGAAATAAAAGACAAAATCCAAAGTCTAGGATTCATGGTGAAATCCAGTGCAAACTATGTCTTTACTGCAAGTTGTATGCCAACTACAAACTAAAGAAAGTGATAAAAGCAAGAGAATATATATTGATTCCTAGCCTGTCTATGTCTACACAATAGCTACACAATGTCCCTGAACAATAGGGTCTGCACAGTACTAGAAGAAATTAATTGTAGAAATTTCAAGTTGGAAGGTTTCCAAATACAAACAGCAAGTCCACACCAATGAACTTTCATACTGCTCAGATTTAGCATCTCTAGAAAGCTGAAGACAGCTGTCCTTTTCCTTTTTGCAGTTTTACACGTGCACTTTTTAGGGTTGTAATATCAAACGTCGATTCCGAAGCACCAAAAGTAATATTAAAAAAAAAGAAAGAAAAGAAAAATCTGACACTGGTCAAAAAAAAAGAAAAAAAAAAAGGAATGACATTTTTTTGTGTGTAGTGCAGTTTACTTAAGGAATTATCACTCTTACACAGTTACTCGATATGTGATAAGAGAAGAGCGTATTATTAACTGACAGTTAACTAGTAAAACCAATGCAGGTTTAAGACAATTTCAGCCTAGGACACTTCAGGCAGCAAAACAAAACGGAAAAAAAAGAAAATCAGCCTGCTTCGTACAATGTCTGCTGATGACATGAACAGAAATTCATCTTTTTGTGTGTCCTTTCTTCTGTCAAACATTAAATAAAAAAATAAAAAAAACATATCAAGCATATGTCAGTTAGGCACTCATGACGTGATAATAAAATGAGTGCGTGAGATAATAAAGAGTGCTTGCATTTCCCTCACGTCTAACTCTAGATTTAGGTTTACCATTGCACAATATCACGTAAATTGCTTTTTTTGGAGATTAAACATCTAAGTCTTTTCTGTTTTGCATCATTTCAAGCTGCATATAAATTTCTTTGCCAGATTTCTCTCACTAGCAAAGTAAATGTCAATTTAAACCTATTAATACCGAATAAATCTATCTACCCACTTGACCAGTCCTTACAGGTCGGGGCAAAATAAATTAGCCGTACAGGAAGAAAGCACCCAAACTTAAGAGATGGTGAAGCACACTTACTTACGATTAAAGCTTATCATCCACAGTGTTTTAAAAGCCTCAAATGGTTCTATCAAAATGTAAACCCCACTTATCTAAACCAGTAAGGTAACTGGAGCATTCATACTTAAAAACATTAAGTTTTAAACTTGTT
>JAUCMU010000030.1:7992458-8013939 GCA_032275025.1 Enteromius treurensis
ATAGGGGGATCACACTCCTCAGCCTCCCCGGGAAAGTCTATGCCAGGGTACTGGAGAGGAGAATTCGACCGATAGTCAAACCTCGGATCCAGGAGGAGGAATGCGGCTTTCGTCCTGGTCGTGGAACACTGGACCAGCTCTATACCCTCCTTAGGGTACTGGAGGGTTTGTGGGAGTTTGCTCAACCAGTTCACATGTGTTTTGACTTGGAGAAGGCATTTGACCGCGTCCCTCGTGGTGTCCTGTGGGGGGTGCTCTGGGAGTATGGGGTCCGGGGCCCTTTGCTAAGGGCTGTCCGGTCCCTGTATGACCAGAACAGGAGCTTGGTTCGCAATGCCGGCAGTAAGTCAGACTTGTTCCCGGTGCGGGTTGGACTCCGGCAGGGCTGCCTTTGTCACCGGTCCTGTTCATTACTTTTATGGACAGGATTTCTAGGCCCAGTCAGAAGCTGGAGGGCATCCGGTTTGGGGACCACATGATCTCTTCTCTGCTGTTTGCGGATGATGTGGTCCTGTTGGCTTCTTCAAATCAGCACCTACAGTGGGCACTGTATGACAGATGAGTGTGAAGCGGCTGGGATGAGAATCAGCACCTCCAAATCTGAGGCCATGGTTCTCAGCAGGAAAAGGTTGGCCTGCCCTCTTCAGGTTGGTGGGGAGTTCCTGCCTCAGGTGGAGGGGTTTAAGTATCTTGGGGTTTTTTTCACGAGTGAGGGAAGGATGGAGCCAGAGATCGACAGACAAATCAGGCAGTTTCAGTTTCTGCAGTAATGCGGTGGATGTACCTGTCTGTCGTGGTAAAGAAGGAGCTGAGCTGCAAGGCAAAGCTCTCTATTTTCCAGTCGATCTATGTTTCCTAATCTCACCTATGGCCATGAGCTTTGGGTCATGATTGAAAGAACAAGATCCCGGATACAGGCGGCCGAAATGAGTTTCCTCCGTAGGGTGGCTGGGCGCTCCCTTAGAGATAGGTTGAGAAGTTCGGTCACTCTGGAGGAGCTCGGAGTAAACCTGCTGCTCCTCCACATTGAGAGAGGCCAGCTGAGGTGGCTCGGGCATCTCCCTCCCTGGGGAGGTGTACCGGGCATGTCCCACCGGGAGGAGGCCCCGGGGAAGACCTAGGACATGCTGGAGAGACTATGTCTCTCGGCTGGCCTAGGAATGCCTCGGTATTCCCCCAGAAGAGCTGGAGGAAGTGTCTGTGGAGAGGGAAGTCTGGGTGTCTCTGCTTAGACTGCTGCCCCCGCGACCCAGCCCCGGATAAGCGGAAGAAGATGTATGTTTGTATGTATGTATGCATAACAGGGTAAAGGTAGTCATGCTGGCTTTTGGACCATACAAGCTGGTTTCTAGCTGGCCATTAGCAAGTGAACCATCACTGGGTAAATTTTTATAGAACACAGTAGCTGGTTTCTATTTGGTGCAAGCTGGTAGACAATCTTAGACAAGCAAACAAATCAACTACCACCTGGTTATACCAGCTTAAGATGGTCAAGCTGTTTCTGGAACAAAGTAGATGGACAACCAGCCATGGAACAGATTAAACCACATCTTTTTTCCAAAATACTATTTACTTAAAAGTAAATATTTGCACTGTTAATGGCTTCAAAGCATCAGTGTTATTTGTGTACAATACTGAGATTGTTTACAAAATTAATTTGTGATCATTTCAATGGATTAGTCAACACAGCAATTTAGTTATTTTATGAAGCCATTTCTCATAAACAGCAAACGTAGTCTATAAATTACAAGCAGATGCAAATATTAATGGATTAAAGTGTTTTTTTTTAGATGGTGGTAGATAGAAAGTTTTCCACAGAAACAAACAAACAATTCTCTGTACTGTGATGTGATTTCTTTGGCTCATGAATTCTCAGAAATGCTTGTCAGTAGATGTTGTTTTGTTAGGTGTGTTTACATCTCAAGGCTTGGCACTGCTTTAACTAAGAGAGTAAGGTCAGGTCAGCAACAGAACGGTGGTCTCTGATGTGGGCCTGCTTTAGCCTGATATAAATATCATACAAACGGGGGGCGCTAGTGAGCAGTGACCACCCATCATTTCCCATCAGCTGACACGACAAACACTCTCTGTGCTTCCCTACAGGAATTTTACATTCAATCTCTCATCAGGTGCCAAGGAAAAGTACAAGTCAGTTCTTGTGGAAAAGGTTTAATGAAGTATGAAATTATTTTAGATTAATATAACACTGTCAGGTAGAAAAATCTTTACTAATTCTTTAAATTGAAGTGGGGGGTGGGGTGCCTATTGCAGTGGCCATATATCAACTTGTGACCCACAAGACAGGTCATAAGGGTCCATTTTTTGTAACAGAAATTTTTTAATTATCTGGAAGTCATCTTTCAGTGTATGTATGGTTTGTTAGGATAGGACAATATTTGGCCACGATACAACTTTTTGAAAAGGGTGCAAAAAATCTAAATATTGAGTAAATTACCTTTAAAGCTGTTCGAAAACTAGGTTTTGATATATTTATGACAGAAAATGTACAAAATATCTCCATGGAACATAATCTTTACTTAATATCCAATGATTTTTGGCATAAAAGAAAATTTGACAAGACCATTGATCCATTTGACAATGTATTTTTGGCTATAAATGCTACTTAAGACACATAAATATGTGTCAAATATGTTTTTTAAATATTAGAAGTTTACAAATACAAGTGACACAAAAATATTTCAAATGTTAGTAATGTTTCATATTTATATTTCAGATTTTCTTAGGTATGAGATGTCATAATTTTGATCAAATAAATAAAAAATCTAATTAAATGTACATTTGTGTTAATCTTAAAAATCTTATATTAATCTATAGTAATAAACTCTTTCGGTCTGTTCAGTGATTAGGGAATTTCTTAGCTGGAGAAAACACTCCTAAAGCTTTTCAGGAGCAAGAAATATGCTCAATGTAAATTGGCAAGGAGGCGGAGTATGGAAAAACTTTAAGTAGGAGATTTGATTGCCCTGGGTCCTTTGGCTAGTGGAGCTCCTGTTCACTGTCTCTGTTTTTCCATTAATCTCAATCAGTCACAGAAGGTTCTCAAAGCTGATGGAAGGAGCTTCACACAACACTTAGTAGGACAAAAGCAGTGCCAAACACAGGTAAGACACACTCTATTACCCAATATAAAAATCATTGTGTTTATTACCATAATCAGTATTTGGAAGTAAGAATTAAATTTATTTTAAGTGGGCTGCTTGTTTGTTTTGTAATATAAAAAATAGTAAATTTTAGATTTGTGGAATGTCAAGAATTGTAGATGTTAGATAAGAATTAAGTAATAAAAATGTACATTTAAGGGATCATTGTGTGTACTTTTAATAATAAAAGTAGTGTATGCTATTAATAATAATTTTTACAAATGAAAACAAAAAAAGCTTAAATTTAAAGTTTATCAGTTGTCAATAAATTAATTAATTAATTAATTAATATTTTAGGATTTTTTATGGCAGTCTAAACAAGGCTGTTGTGTAAGTTTTCATTTACATCATCTCCAACATTTATATAATTTTTTGGATACTTCTGTGGTGAGCCCTTAACTCGGCTGGAGTTTTTTTTTTACTGGAAACTGGCCCTGGCAGTTTTCAGTTGGACTAAGTAAAGATTATGTAAGAGCTGAGTCAAAGACATACAGTCCCTGTGAAAGGAGGACAGTATGGCTCTGTTACTGCGGTACAGTCTATCCGCTGATGTTTAAGAGCTTTTTTCCAAAAATGCAATCTTGAGCTGAGCCAGCCTGGCTCATCTTAGCCTCACATACATTTGAAAGGCATGTAGTTTATTTACACAAATTTGTGCAGTGAATGAATGAATGTGTGAATAAAACTGCATGCAAAGGCAAACTAACTCAGCTTTTCTCTTTTTTAGGGAACACGTTCATTATATCACGAACACCCATAAGAAAGCTGAGGAAAATAAATACAAAAAAATTTGCAGTTTAGGTTTTATTTAATCAGTTTTAAACCATTTGATTGAATGAAAGGCTTGACATCTTAATCCAGCATAAAATGTTAATCTCAATAGTTTTTGTCCTTATCCTAAATCCTGTGCTTTCTCATCAAGGCACACTCAGCGAGAATACAAATGGCACTACCAAATCTAAGGACCACACAATTAGCCACAATGTTCCCAAGCTAGTAACCACAACATTAACCACCAAAGTGAAAGCCCAGATTAATGGTGCTTCTTTAAAAACCACCAATCAAACTCTTCCTTCCACACCGAAGCCCGTTGTGGATGGTGTACAGAAACCTGTGCCTTCTCTTCAAGACACAGTTAGTGAGAAGAAAAATTCTACTTCTAAGTCAAAAGGGAACACCATTAATGTAAATATTCAGAAACCAGCAACTACATTATCAAACTCTAAAACGAAAACCCAAAGTCAATCTACTTCCACAAAAACTAGCAGCATTAGTCAGAATCTTTCATCCACTTCAAAGCCTCCTGTAGATGCTGTCCAGAATTCTGGTCCTGCTCTTCCAGGAAAACTTAATGAAAAGAAAAATTCTACAGTCAAAACAACAGCCAACACCGGTAAACTTAATCTTCAAAAGTTAGGAACTACTGAATTAAATATCAAGCTGAAAAAACAGACTCATGGCACTTCGTCAAAAATCAGCAATGTTAATCAGACTCTTCCATCCACTACAAAGTTGGTTGCTGATGAAATCAAACTTAGCGAGAAGAAAATTTCTACTGTGAAGTCAACGGTCCAAACTATTAGTGTTAATGTGTCAAAGAAAGTGGCTTCATTATTTAACACCAAAACAAAAAACCTGACTCAATCTACTTCCTCAAAAATTAACAATGTCAGTCAGCAGCAAGACATTGTCCAGAAACATGTACCTTCTCTTCAGGACCATCTTAGTGAGAAGATAAATTCCACTGTCAAGTCTACAGCCCAAACTATTAAAGTTGCGACTACATTATTAAAGAGCAAACTTAAAAACCAAACGCAATCTATTTCCTCAAAAACTAGCAGAGTCAATCAGACTCTCTCATCATCTACAAAGCCTGATGTGGAAACCATCCATAAACCTGCCCAAAGTGTACAAAACACAGTTAGTGAAAAGAAAAACTCTACTACCAAGTCAAAAGTTGATAGTGTTAATGTTACTGCTAAGACACCAGCAAATACCTTACAAAAGACCAAAATTAAAGACCAAACTCATTCTACTTCCTCGACACTAACTACATTAGTGCATACCAAAGTGAAAAACCAGACTCAACAGAGTTCTTCAGAAACTAGTAGTATCAATCAGACTACCCCATCTACCTCAAAACTTGATGTGGACGAAAACAAACTAGGTAAGAAACAAAAATCAACATCCAAAAATGTTAATCCACTGAAGACAGTAACTACATCATTAAACACCAAAATGAAAATTAAAGTTGAATCTACTTCCTCAGAAACTAGCAATGTCAATCAGACTATTGCATCTACCACAAAGACTGTGGACAATAGAGTCCAGAATCTAACTAAAGACAAACCTGCAGAGAGTTCACCAGTTAAATTAGTCATCACTGAGGGTTGCGCTCCTCAGCAGTCTCAGACAGACTCGGGTAACGTAACCAAAGTACAAGAAACCAATCTTAGTTTAAATCCTGGATCTCCTCTGGTAATGACTCATCACATCAACCTGGTTCAAGGAGCCTGCACAGGAAGCTGTGAAACTGAGATGGCCACACTGAGGGACAGAGTTGAGTTTCTTGAGAAGGAGATGGCAGTGATTAAAAAAATGTGTAAGTAAAGTAATAAAGATCATTTTTTAGTTAGCCATTACAGTGGCACTGGTGAATGGTAAAACAACCAATCCAAATTGTGTATGCAACTGTTCAGCAGGTTTTAATTCACACTCTGTCTCATCTATCTTCAGGTGTTCAGTGTTCAGAAGAGCAATGCCCTAAAAACTGTAGTGGCCAGGGCAAGTGTGAAGACAGAAAGTGTGTTTGTTTCCAGGGCTTTAGTGGCCCAGACTGCAGCAGCAAAACCTGCGCCCCTAACTGCAACAAAAAAGGGAAGTGTGTAAAGGGAAAGTGTGTGTGTCAGACTGGTTATACAGGCCTAGACTGCAGTAAAGGTAAGTAAGGCATATGAGAGCACATACTAAACTTCATTGTTAAACTGAATTGTGTTTCATTTGGAGCCAAACTATTCAATTACGATTTTTTTACGTCTCTCTAAATTATTTCTCCAGCTGTTGACAAGATTACAGTAACTGTTAACACACTGGTTATGGAGATCCCCAATTCCAAACCCAATACAAAACATGTGCAGCCAGAAAAGACCATATTCATGAAAACAGACACAAATGACCCAAAGACAAACACCACAGAGAAGCCAACAGTGAAGCCAAGTCCACCCGTGTCTACAGGTAAAGCCCAGTCCAATACCACAAAGAGAGACACGGTTATTAAGACCATTGGGCAAGTTCTGCTAAAACATGAAGATAGAAGACCTCAACAGCATGTAAAAAAAGGCAAAACAAAAATTATAAAACTAGATGTGAACGAACAATCACAAACTGATCTAAATGATAAGTCAAAGAAAAATGATCTTAAAGATAAACCTGTCTTTCAGAACACAACTCAGAGATCTGGAAAGAAGGTTAATGGTACCGCCAAAGTTTCAGAGAATGTGTTTACAGGCACCAAAGAGTCATCTATTTCAGCTGTGTCCAAGATAGAAGTCACTATTAGAACTGTAGGTGAACAAGCAAAAGAAAGCAAGACTATTAATGTTACGTCTACTGGAAAAGACAAGCTATTGCACAGCAATGTAACAAAAACTCTTCCGGCAAAGAAGTCTGATAAGCATGTAAATGGGACAAGTTTAGAATCCAGAACTCATACAAAACATTTTAACAAAACTCTCAGCAGATCATCAGTCATTGCATCAGTTAAGGTTCATAATATCACTTCTACTGGATTCATTATGTCTTGGGAAGCTCCTCGAGACACGTTCAAGAACTTCACTATATCAAGAAGGGAAATCAGAGGAGGAAATGAAGATTCTGAGAAAATTCAAGATGGAGCATCAGCTGTAAATTTAACAGATGTCCAAAGGCCCAGTTTAAACAGAACATCAACTAAAGTCCAAAGTGGCAAACCTGAAGGAAAGACTGTGAAAAAGTTTTACCAAGTTCTTTCTGGTACAGCACGATCGTATCATTTTAAAGGCCTTCAACCTCAAACGCAGTATTCGGTTTCTTTGTTTGGCTCTGGTCTTGGCATACGATCCAAAATTCACCGCCTTACATTATCCACAGGTAGGTTTCCCATACTTCCTGCTTTGGTTCACTGCAATAAACACCAGTGAAAAGCATTTACTTTCCTGCGGTGTGCTGGCAGCACTTAAGTATGCTTAAATCTCAAATGAGTGCATGGAATACAGTACCTTGTGTATTTTAAATATTGATGTTGGCAAGGACCACTTACTCTATTTTAGTCATAAATAATTGGCATGGGTTAAGTGACATAAGGAGCACAAAACAGCCATTGATTTTCTTTGGCTGTCAACTTTATATAGAATTTCCACAGATAAAATGAATGATGCATACTGTATTGGTTAATGGTGATATTCAAAATTCACCATTAAATCATTTTAAAACTGAATGCACCAATTGAATACTTGGATAATATGGCATATTTACACAGGACTATAAATGTTTCAGAACTCTAAAACATACATTTGTGGTGGTATTTTTAATGTCACTGACTTTATTGACTGTGCTTCCAGGCCCTGAACCGCCCACTGACTTGATCTTCAGCAATATAACAGAGACTTCCTTCTCAGTGTCATGGACAAAACCTAAAAGCATAGTTGCAGAATTTAAAGTCATGTACACCAACGTTGTAACTGGTAATGTCTTTGAGTTTTCCTGCTTTTCTGCTATGACTATTAAGTGCTACTGTGTGCACCCTCACAATACATGATGATTTTGGTGATTTTATAATGATTTACCTTTTTATACTACAGGTGAAAGTGGTTCCATGTCAGTTGACTCCCAGCTGTCCCATGTTCTCCTGTCTAAGCTCTCTGCTGGCTCCACCTATGACATTACTGTGAGCTCAGTTCTGGAGACACGTGAAAGCGAGTCAGTCGCAGCCTCCGTCACAACAGGTGTGAACAATGCTTAATGTTTTTGGGTTTTTTTTAAATTTGGTGTTATGGTTGAAGCTGATGTTTTGGAGTCACTGATGTCTCTTTCACATTTCTTAGTGCCGGATTCTCCTACTGAACTAAAGGTGGTGAACATCACAGACACTAAAGCTCTGCTGGTATGGAAACCATCACAAGCTAAAGTGGACAGCTATATACTCAGTTATGGAACTACAAAATGTAAGTGCAGTCAGGTTTATTAAATAGCTGGTTCTACACTAAAACGTCATTGCTTATTCAAGATTTTTTTGCTTTCTAGCTCCTAATGTGACTATTACAGTGACATTATCTGGCAGTACTGTGGAGCACCAACTCAGAGGACTCCACAGATCTTCTTTATACATGGTGAAAATCAAAAGTCAAATCAACCGGCTCCAGAGTAGCCCAGTCTCCACAACCTTCACAACGGGAAGTGGTGCGTAAACTGTCACAAGTCTGTTTACTTACCCCCGATTAAACAAAATTAGCCAAAACACTATATACGTAACATAAAATTAACATAAAACTAACAATAACTATATATCATCCTTAGTTTTATTTGTTATGTGGTTACATTTGGTATGACAAAATAGTGTGATGAGCAGAACAGCTGATTAGTTCAATAGTCCAACGCTATCTCATGACCAATTTGTACGTATTTTACGAGGTGGCTAATTCCTACGACCTTACTTATACGATTTTGTATGATTTGTCTAAACCCCAGTGACAGGTAGGTTTAGGAGCGGGGTAAGGTATTTGTATGAATAAAATACTTACATAAAACTCAAAAAATACTTACAATTAAGCAAAAATCACATTAATTTGTTCAAGTGAGGTTGTATGAATTTGTACAAATAAGCTAACTCATAAAATATGTACGAGTTTCCGTGAATTTTTTCGGATATTTGCCGGTATGTTTTCTAGGATTGAAACTTCAGGTTGTGACTCCCAATGAGGTGACCTTTCGCTCAGCTGTGATTTCATGGAGGGCTCCCCGTGTTGCTTTCAAAAGTTATAGGCTGACATACCAACTGAGCGAGGAAGTCAAGGTGATTATATCAATAACTCAATAGCACCTGAGACAAATTTAGCAGCCTTCCCTCAATTTTACTGCCCCCTGCTTTGTATTAACAGGAGGTGATTTTAAATCCATCTGTGACGCGTTATGAGCTGACTGGACTGGCAGCCTTTTCAAACTATACTGTAAAAATAGAGGGAGAAAGAGATGGACAATACATCAGTTTTGTCTTTGCTGAATTTACCAGTGGTGTGTAATGTTCCGTTTCATAACTAACTCAATTTTATCCTTGGTTGCGTTTTATCTTTTATGGATTTGGTTTTCTTTATTCTTTCACTGTAGCCCAGCTCCCCCACCCATACCCCACAGACTGCTCAGAGGTACAGGTCAACGGGATGAAGGAGTCAGGAGAGGCTGAGATTTACCCTGAAGGGAAAGATGGAGAGCCAGTCTGGGTCTACTGTGACATGGAGACTAATGGAGGAGGCTGGACAGTAAGAAACAAAAGCCTGGATTGATCCCTATATTGTACACCCGCAGCTTTCAACATGAAATTGTGGGATTGAAGCATGACATATTTCATGTCTAAATCATAATTTTATATTTTGTGTCATGATAGTGTGTCACAAAACACTAAAACACTGGAATTTATAAGAATGTATTTAAGTACAAATTGAATGTTATGTTTTTAAACATTTAAATGCATGTTCATTATTATAAGGTATTATAGTTTAAATTTATATTACTTAAACTTACAGTAAGTGTGTATTTACATTTATATAAATTTCATTATTATTATTTCTATTAATATGCAGTCTTTAAATAGTTTAATTGCACTGTTGAATGTAGAGACAACCATTTATAATAAACTAAAATCCAGCATTTTAACAAGCTTGTATGAAATATATCGGTACACATTTGTAACGATAAAGTTACAATTTAGTCAATTTAAAATGTATGGTTTAATTTATTTTTATTTAACTCACAATGATACTTGTGTAATGTGCAATGTATTTTGCACACAGAAAGACAAATGTTGTTCTAATCTTATGTATTTTTATCTATATGGTCACTCCGCTTATTGTGAACTGAACAGATATACGGCTACGTACTGTATATGGTTTTTGAATACGAGTAAGATTTCTTTTTTTTTTTTTTTTTTAACAAATGCAGGTTTTCCAGAGAAGAATGGATGGATCTACTGATTTCTTCAGGAGCTGGAGAGACTACAGTAAAGGCTTTGGTTCCCTGAGTGAGGAATTCTGGCTGGGTGAGTATTTTATTTATTTTTGTTGTTTTAGAAACCAATATATATGTATATGTATAGGCTACACATGTTCTATTTTCCAGGTTCCCACTTAAAGAATATTAGTTGAACAGCAGACTTTAAATAACATTTTGTGCCCTCTCTCCACAGGAAATGACATCCTTCACACTCTCACCAGTCATACTCCAATGAGCCTGCGGATTGACCTGCGTTCAGGAAATGACACGGCCTTTGCTCATTATGCCAATTTCAACATTAGCTCAGAGGCTAATAATTATGCCATCGAGCTGTCTGGATACTTTGGCACTGCTGGTAAGAAAAAAATGTAATACTTTATACTAATAAACTGTATCAAGAAAGACAACCAGACGCTCTACATTTTGTAATTTTGCAGGTGATTCCATGAAATATCACAACCGCCGTCCGTTCTCCACCAAAGACAAAGACCCAAACACTCTTAGCATCCACTGTGCTAAGGCCTACTTGGGAGGCTGGTGGTATAAAAATTGCTACAAGGCAAACCTGAATGGCCTCTATGCCTCCTACTCAGACAACAAGGTACTGTATCAGCTGTTTTTGTAGCTCATACAATAGAGGTTTATCTTTGGTTTAAAGTACAAAATTAAGACCATCAACTATAGCCATTACAGTGACACCAATAGGGCTTAAGTCACAGTCTTTTTCTTGTCTCGTAGGGTGTGGTGTGGATAGATTGGAAGGGCAAAAATGCATCTCTCCAATTTACTGAGATGAAGCTTCGACCATCCTATATCAGTCAAACGATCACAACAACCCAAGGTTAAATCTACAGAGTCAATAGTGCACATACACTGTACGAACTTCTACACACTGCTACTTCAATATTGTATATAGATTAACAACATGCATACAAAACAAGCTTTGCAAAGTGAATATGCAAACAACCTCCAACCAATACATTTTTTTTAAGTTGTTTTTTTTTTTTAATGTTTTTTAATTATGTTATGTTGATATTATGCATGTGTCAATGTACTTGTGTTAATGGAGGTCCAGCATTGATACTAACATTTCTGCTACTGGAATAACTGCACTGTCTTGATCTATTGGTACTTTTTTTTACCTTTACATATGACTGGTTCCCTCTGTATGAAATTGTTTTACTTTGATGTTGTAGAGATGTAGACAAAACCAATAAAACAAAGTACTAACCAGTCCTAGATTCACAAGTGAGTACTGTGAATTATTTGTAACATTCTTTATATATTTATAATTTCATTATATTTACTAAATGTCTGTGCTGTTATATTTTTATAAATGTATATATTATAAAATTTAATTAAAACCCACATCATTTTATGAAAGTATTTGCATGTGACGGTACATGGATTCATGTTAATATACTGATTCTATGCATTGAACCTATCAGGAAATTATTACAGCGTGACTTTGCTTTACAGGCAAATCCTTGTACAAATATCTAAATTCAGCAAAAATGGCAGTTTAAGCAGACTGGTTTAACAGTAGCTCCATTCCTGTGCAGGGCTGAAAGCTTAGATTGTGGCTTGGCTATAGACAAGATTCCGCCATACCTGACACTATACTTCTTTGATTGGTTTTTCAGGGTGGCAAGTGTATTTCACTACATTCCCAAGCTTAAGCTGAATCACTGCTTTATTTGCAATGAATGGGGCCTTTCCATCCAGTGCCTTGAGGCAATATATCAGCATGGAGCTCAGCAGTAAAGGTTGTACAATAGCATGCACAGTAACTTGGTGTTCGAGTTCACTTCCTTTTTTCGACGAAATACAAACTTTGTTGGTTATAAAGCCAATGGGGATTTGGTAATATCATTCATCAAATCGTAACATTAGAGGTTCATTCTTCTTGGTTTGAGAGTAGCATTGAGATGAAGGTCAGGATAATATCTACCTAACCTTGATGAGAGGATAAACTGACATAAAGCACTTAATCATGTGGGCTGGAGAGGGGTTGGAGAAGGAAGATAATAAAAAGGGGGGGAGTAAAAGAAAAGCATTCTGAAAGTTTTCAGTGAAGAATCAACAGCATGTGTATCTCAGCGGTGAGTGTGGTGCTGTT
This sequence comes from Enteromius treurensis, assembly GCA_032275025.1. Lineage (NCBI taxonomy): Eukaryota > Metazoa > Chordata > Actinopteri > Cypriniformes > Cyprinidae > Enteromius > Enteromius treurensis. Next base: position 8,004,981 of record JAUCMU010000030.1, read on the forward strand.
ACTCTTCATTTTGTGGATACTTGTGGTCCAGCTCTGTAGACACACTGACAGGCCACGTGACGGAGATGCCAAAGCAAGCATACAAACAGAAGGTAGGGAGTTTAAATAATCTAAAAAATATGCTCATTGATACCAGAAAAGTGAAGAAATTGATTGTGATCTTCATCAGCTCTCCAGGTTAATATGTGTGTTTTTTTCCACTGACCTAGCGGCTGCTTCCAAACTTTTGCGTTCCCTTTCGAAGCCCTTTATTGGCACTCTTTCTCCATCACTTCCTGGTCCTCCCTCTCTCCCTTTGTTGGGCAACATGCTGGATCTGGCCAAAGAACATCTACCCATCCACCTGACTTCACTGGCACTTCGTTATGGAAATATCTATCGACTCAACTGTGGCAACACAAGTAACTATTCTTTTTATTCCATTTCCATGATAGTAAAACTCATTGCAAATGGTGTTATGAAGTCATATTTTGTAAATGTACATTCTAAGAAATGCTGAGTTGTTTTCAACCAACAGTTGGGTTAAATGGTCAACCCAACCTTCTGGGCAGTAACCATTGAGGCTAAATAAACCAAGGTTACACTTTATTTCGATAGTCCATTTTCTACTAACTATAAGTAACTTTGTAACTACATGTCAACAAATTTTTATTCATTCACAACTGCATGTCTACTAACTCTAAGATTAGACTGTTGGGGTAGGTTTGGGGTTAGTAGAGTAATTTGACATTTCTGATAGTCAGTGTGTGTGTTGTAACTTACTTTAAGTCGAATATCTAAAGTGGACTATTACAATAAAGTGTTGCCCAACCCAATTGCTGGATTTATACATACTTTGCCCATCGTTTTAAAGTGTACATACTTATTTCTTTCAGTGTTATATTTTTTCCAGATAAACCTACCTTGAGAAATATACAATGGACTTGTGTGACAGCTATTGTAATATTCACCTCCATTGCATCATTACAATTTTTCATGTCTTTTGTTGTTTTTTTGCAGCTATGGTGATATTAAATAATACTGAGACCATCCGTGAGGCTCTGGTTAAAAAGTGGTCTGACTTTGCTGGGAGGCCTCATTCATATACCGGTAATTTAGTTCTGTCAACTCCCCAGCATGTTTAAAAGGGCTGTCTATATATCATATCTCATTTGTACTTCTTGTTGTACCTCACTCTTAGGTGATATAGTGTCAAAAGGAGGGCAAAGCATTTCTCTGGGTGATTTCAGTGAGAGATGGAAGGCTCACAGGCGTGTGGCCCACAGTGCTCTGCATCGCTGCGCAACGAATTCCCTTCACTCTGTCATAGAAAAGCAAGCACATCATCTCTGCCAGGTATAGGGACAGACACACACACTGTTACATCTTTTATCATGATGGACTCTGAGAGGTCTCCAGTTCACAGACTCAAGGTTAGAGGAACAAGAAAATGTGAATGCACAGTTTAGGAAATGACAAGCGCCCTTTAACACAAACACACACATACACACAACTACTTTGCTATCTAGCTATCTGGAAAAATAATGTTTGTTTTAGAAATGATTGAAAAAAGGGGTATGTAGTTAACCTACACAATTAAATCTTGACGAAACTCAAAGGTTGTGTAGTGTATTCCAGCCTTAAAACTAAGACTAACCGCCTAGCATTTGCTAAGCACTCAAAGGCATTGTTTGTCTTAAGAATGAATGTAAGAATGAATGGTTTTGTTGGGATGAACTTAATTTCATCCCTTGTGCTTTTGAAACAGGTGTTGCGGAACTACAGTGGGAAAGCAGTGGATTTATCTGAAGATTTTACTGTGGCTGCGAGTAATGTCATCACAACACTAACCTTTGGCAAAAGTGTAAATGATATTTAAACGTTATTTTCCACAATATGCTCTTAAGCCCCACCACAAAAACGTTCCCCAGGTACAAGGGCTTTGGGGCAGTACTCGGTGTGTTTCCACTGTAGGAACCAGGATCAAAATTAAGTTCTGGGTAAAAATTTGCTGTGGTGGTGGGACTAGGGCACTGAACATGCTGATAGGTTGAGTTCACACAGCATAGTATTTCCACCATCATTTATTCACAGAATTAAAAAAAAAATATTACTGTTATTATGTAATAAAAAAAAGGAATTAAAAAAAAATGTAAGCACTGTATATTTAAGTTTATAGTTTATTTTAAAAAACTGTATTTGTTTAAAACTCATATCTGTGGTTAATTTATAAAGACAACACACATTTGAAAATGTTAGTTGCTGATTTCGGAAACGTGAACTATATGCGATTAGCAGGCGTTCGGTTCACAATTGTCTCAACGATAGCAGCCTCAACTCGGCTAGTCCTTCTGACATTTGCCGCTGGCTCTGATGTCTCTGAAGTGGTTTAAATTTCGTTTTTTAACGTTATTTAGTGTGCAATGTTGCTGTTGGAGCATAAACAATATCTGCAAAGTTACAACACTGGAAGTTCAATGCATATGAAGATTTAGGGTTTTATAATTCTGGCAGTTTAATGCCTACAAAAATGACTGGTAAGAGACTACAGTTCAGTAAGTTACTTCCCTGTTCCGTTACGTCAAGAACTCAAAAACCCCGCCCCCGGGAACACACAACGATGGGGGCAAGGCCATGCTGCGCTGCTTTAGAGAACAGGAAAAACTAGGGATGCACAAAAAAACCTAGTCATATATGAATCGCGATTCTTTCTTCTAATGATTCTAATGGAAGTGTTCTAAAGCAGTGGTTCTCAGTCCTGTACCTCGCGTCCCCCTGCTCCGCATATCTCTCTCTCTCAGATCAGCTCAGTTCAAATGAACTGTTCCATTTATACCCTTATTTTCACGTAGTTTTTAGAAGTTGCATGGACGCGCACGCAGTTGGCGTACTGTATTAAAGCTTGAATCATGATAAAACCATTTATTGAAAGCTAACAAAAGAAACAACATTTACAAATACAAATAGCCTATCTAAAAGTATGAGACACCAGCAAACAAACTTACTATTAAAAGCCGTGTCTGCACAGGTTCTATGTGATCCTCTTCACTAATTTTACTTCAGCATCTCATTCGACTCAAATTAGCAAAAAGATTAGCAATATAGATGACTGTTTACAATACAACCGAAGCATGTTTAGACACGCACTAGAGATTTTTAGCCAATCACAACACACTCTGCCAGCTAGCCAATCAGAGCCCATTGCACATTTCTGAAGGAGGGGCTTCATAAAAAAAAAAGAAATGATCAGCATGTTTTTCAGAGAAGGGACAGAGCAGTGTGGAATAAAGATAAACATTAAAAAAAATGCTTTTTAAAACTAAAAAATATATCAAGCACCCCTTTAAAGGGTTGCTCCATGCCAAAAATAACATTTTGTCATTAATCACATGTCGTTCCAAACTTGTAAAAGCTTTGTTCAGTCTCGGAACACAATTTAAGATATTTCAGACCAGGTATCACATGTAGGTGGGATGAAGACACGTCGAGTCACTGAGTTAGCTTCCATTACAAACATATTTAATAAACGTTCAAAGTAACACACTGGAAAGGTTCACAAACACGTATTACAAAGACAATGACCAACACAGACTGTTACACAGGGTAAGCTTAAGTAAGGAAGACAATTAAAGTAAACGAGGGAGACACACCTGAACTGAATACATAATTAACTAGAAACTGGGTCACAGGGAAGCACATGGGGAGAACAGACCAAAACACGGAACATCAACAACTGGGGATGTTACACTATTTGCATAAGATATGCGCAATATGACTTCATCACGCACACCATTTTATCTGCAAAAGGCCAGTAGGATGGAAACAGGCTGGAGACAGCAAATTTCGCAAAGGCTTTTTTACGCAAGTTCTCTTTGTCAATAACAAAAAAAAAAACACTATTGACCACAACATTCTCTTGAATAGACTAGGAAACTCTATTGGCATTAGTGGAAGTGCCTTAGCATGGTTCAAATCATACTTATCTGACCGCTATCAGTTTGTAGAAGTGAATGTGGACAAATCATGTCGATCACAAGTGCAATATGGAGTACTTCAAGGCTCAGTACTAGGGCCGTTACTTTTTACGCTTCACTTGTTACCCTTGGGAGCTATTGTCAGGAAACATGGTGTTAGCTTTCACTCTTATGCTGATGATACTCAGCTGTATATTTCTTCTCAGCCAGGTGAAACACACCAAATTGAGAAACTAACGGAACGCATAGCTAATATAAAAATTGGATGACAAGTAACTTTTTACTCTTAAATTCTGACAAAACAGAGGTGTTAATTATCGAACTATAAAACCCCACATGTAATAATATAGAACACTGTCTAAAACTTGATGGCTGCTCTGCCAATTCTTCTACATCAGTTAGGAACCTAGATGTGCTGTTTGATAGCTAGACTATTGTAATGCTTTATTGGGTTGTTGTTCTGCACACTTGATATGCAGCAACTAGAGTCCTTACTAGAACCAGGAAGTATGAGCATATTAGCCTGGTTCTGTCAACACTGCACTGGCTCCCTATCAAACACAGTATGGATTTTAAAATCTTGTTAAATACTTATAAAGCCCTGAATGGCTTAGCTCCTCATTACTTGAGCGAGCTCTTATCACATTTTCACGAATTCACACTTAATTCTTCGTAAATTTTAATAAGCAAATTTGGCGTGCTGTCCAGGGGGGCAAGCCGGGAGCTCAGCTTCAAGGTTCCTTGAAGGTGAGAAAGAAAAGGGGGAGAAGGGGAGGAAGGGGGGATGCGTAACTTGATACTGAGAGGAGGGAGACGATGGCTTCTGGCTTGCTTAGTTGGGGGCACCTAATTTCTAGTGATTATCGTCATTTTGATTACAGAGACCATCTCTGCATTTGATTAATAAATACTTTAATCTCGCCATTATACATTACCATCACTCTATTTTTGTTTTATTTATATGAATGGAATTCACTCCTTGCGTTGGGTCAACACAGTTGAATGAGGAAGAATCTATGTGAAATTTTCGCTTCACTGTAACTTAACCCAGTTACATTTAGCGGAAATTTTTTTGTGTGTGTAAGGTGAAAATGACAATTTGTGTTTCGCTGTTCCAGTGGTCAGTGTGTGCTTTAGTTAGGCTCTTGACTCTTATGTTAATAGGATTGAATGTTGTTTTGGCTTTTGTAATGTAGTTATAACAACCAGACAAACCAAGAGCAAGTTTCATCAGGTGATGATTGTGTTTTTTTTTTTTGTTTTTTTTTTTTTTACCTGAGCGTGTTAAGATTTTATAATCGGTGTTGTATGTTCTTTATTGACAATGACAGTCTTGTGAATACCTCACTAAACACTTCTCACATTCTGGAAGAATTTATTTTAGGCTGTTCTGATCCAAAAAACAAAGTATTTCTGTAAGGCACACAGACATCAAGAATCAGTGTACAAATCTCAACAATGGTGACCTAAAAATGCTGCAGTGCATTCACATCATGCATTGCAACATGAATAAATTATGAGCAGAATAGTCTTCCTTTTATACTTACAATTTTCTATTATTTTTGCTGTTTTTATATGATGTTTTTTAGTGTGTTTTGTGTTGTTCAGAGTTGATCTGTTTTTCTGAATATGTGGTTTGTCACTGTTGTTGAGATTCATACATTGATTCTTGATGTCTGTGTTTGCCTTACAGAGAGATTTCTTATTTAGGATCAGAACAGCCTAAAATAAATCCACAAAGAAAATTTGAAGTGACAAAAAAAAAAAAAAAAATCAGGGTGTTCAGCTGTAATCACAAGCCTGTCATTGTCAATAAAAAACGTACAACATAGACAACAGATTGTAAATATGCTCATTGTTTCAGGTAAACAAAAAAAAAGCATAATCATCAATTGATAAGTCTTGCCCTTGGTTTGTCTGGCTGTTATAACTCAATTACAGCAGCCAAATCAACATTTAATCCTATTAACATAAGGGTCAAGAGCCCAACTAAAGCACACACTGACCACTGGAACAGTGACACACAATTTGTCATTTTCACTTTACACCTCAAATAGATTCTTTCTTTTAAAAACTTAGGGTTGGGTTAAGAAAGTGATTCATACTTTTCTTTGCTTCTAGATTAGACTACTGTAAGTCACTTTATGCTCGGATTAGTCAAACTTTGATGTTTGTGTTTGGATTATTGTCCCAGTGGAAGACCCAACCATGGCCCATTATAAGATTTCTAACAGAGTCAGTCAGTTTTAGATTTATTATCTGTTGGTATTTGATATAGTCAATGATGCTATGTGTGCTGGACATATTTCAATATGTCCAGGACCTCCAGCAGAAATATAGACCCACAATATCAAACACAGCAGTATATTTCATTGAACTGATTAAGTATTTTTTATCTCTGTGTTCACCAAACCCATCTTGAGTGTTTGCGGCTAAAAAGTTAATTTTTTTGTTTCATCTGATCATAGAAGCCAGTCCCATTTGTAGTTCCAGTCCTGTCTGACAAATGAACATGCTGGAGATGAGTGAGGAGAATTTTTCTTACACCCTCCTGAACAACATGTGCTGATGTAGGGGGTGTTTGACAAAGGTTTTCTGACATTGAGACTTAACTATTTGACTATTTGCAAAGTAATCGTTCGGGAATTTGGTTGGTGCGTTCTGCTTGACCGTTCGTTTGAGGATGGAATCCTGATGACAGACTGACAGTAGACCCAATCTGTTGACAGAACTCCTGAGATATAAATTAAGGCCCCTTTATCTGAAACAATATCAGTGGACAATCCGTGAATCTTGAAGACTGAATCAAACATTACAAGAGCAGTCTCTTTGGCGGAGGGTAGTTTTGGAAGGGGAATAAAGTGAGCTGCCTCAGAAAAACTGTCAACGTCGGTTAGAATAATGGAATCACCTCTAGATGGAGGTAATCCAGTAACAAAGTCAAACACGATGTGACCACGGTCGTGATGGAATGGGGAGCGGACGCAATAATCCGGCGGGCAGAGAATTTCCTGGTTTAGTCTGAGTGCAGACATGACATGATGTGATAAACCGACGGATGTCGGAATTTAGACTGGGCCACCAGAACCCCTGACGAATGTAGCAATAGTGCCTCTTACGCCAGGATGCGCCACTAAATTAGAGGAATTACCCCATCGTAGAACAGATTGACTCAGGGATTTCGGAACGAACAGACGTTAGCGGGACAACCAGTCAGCTCACAGTCCTCACAGTCAGCTAAGCTGTCAGCAGTCACTGATTCCAGCTCAGCCTCATTCACTCACTCTCAGTCTTACTCCAGTTAGTTGGTGGCTGAGGTCAAGGTAACATCACTGCCTCTATGCCTCTGTTGATCTGCCATCAGCATCTCCCGTAAGAATTGGAGTTTGGGATTCTCCGCCTGCCTCTGTCTAAATCCTTTTATCTAGCACTCACCTGCACTGAGCACATTGTTCTGACGATCGCCATCCCTGTAATAGATTTACCTTTATACTTGCCTGTATTTGCCTGGATTGGATTGTTGATAGTGATCAGGAGATCGCCCAAGACTGATAATGTTGCTCAGAGGAGCTGTTTATGTGTCTTTCCGCCTTCATCAATGACTTGATGTGTTATATGAGTTCTGTTCAATACATCATCCTGTTCTATTAATTCCTGTCTCCTGAGTCTTGAGCACAACAGAAGCCCCAACTGAAAAAAATTATCAGCCCAGAGAAGATCCTCCACCGCCTCTTGAACGGGCTCACACCTCTTCCTGCTCAGCATGAGCAATGGCCAGGAGGCCATCCTCCATTGCCCGGATCGCACCTCGCCATACTGCGTGTGATCCCTACAAAGGCGACGCAATATGGAATCAATTTGGTGGCAAAATCTCGAAAGCAGTCCCGGATTTCCGTGGGTCCCAGCCCGCGATGTAATGGACCGGAGCTGGATTTGTGGGCAGATATGCCACACTTGATCCCCAGGGATCCCGTTCCACCCATCCCCGATCCAGTTCCTGAGTCACAGCCAGTAGAGTCGATTCCAGACCCAGTTCCTGAGTTACAGCCAGTAGAGCCGATCCCAGATCCAGTTCCAGAGTATTGGCCAGTAGAGCCGATCCCAGACCCAGTGCATGAGTCACAGCCAGTAGAGCAGATCCCATATCCTGTCCCTAGTTTACGGCCAGGAGAGCCGATCCCGATTCCAGTCCCCAGTTTACAGCCGGGAGTTCCGATCAAGCTTACATCACTACCTCTATGCCTTTGTTGATCTGCTATCGGCATCTCCTGTAAGGATTGGAGTTTGGGATTCTCTGCCTGCCTCTGTCTATATGCTTTTATCTTGCACTCACCTGCACTGAGCACCTTGTTCTGACGATCGCCCATCCCTGTAAGAGACTTACCTTTATACTTGCCTGGATTGGATTGTTGATAGTGATCAGGAGATCACGCAAGACTGATAATGTTGCTCAGAGGAGTTGTTTATGTTTCTTTCCTGCCTTCATCAATGACTTGATGTGTTATATGAGTTCTGTTCAATAAATCCTTCTGTTCTATTAATTCCTGTCTCCTGAGTCTGAGCGTTTCAGGAGGAATGGAAATTCGAGAAAGTGCTCCTTTAACTCATTGTTTGATTCCCCAAACTACAGCTCCCTCCACACAGTCTTAGGCAGAATGGGCTCACAAGAACACAGAGCGCTGATAGCGATATGTAGCAGCTGAGAGTCTGACAAGACAGCACACGTAGACACAATAGTACAAAAGGAGAATGTCAAAATATCAAACCCGACTCATGACAAATATACTGCTTATTATTAGTGCACATTAAACACTGTGTGTCACATGGATTGACACAAAATTTTAGTAAATATTAGTGGTGGGCTGATATCGGCATTAACGCGCTGCGTTAACGCGAGACTCGTATCGCGCGATAAAAAAAAAATCTCCGTCTATTTACAAAGTTGGGTTGGAGTCTATACTACAAGCTATGGTGACTTTCACCTTTAGCGCGGATGTATAGCCGAA
>JAUCMU010000030.1:8023406-8036389 GCA_032275025.1 Enteromius treurensis
CATGAACCTTCCAAATAAGGCACAAACAGACTGTTTCATTCTAGGGTCAAATTCTAGGGTTGTAAATGGACCTGTAACATACCTTCTATGTACATATCAGAGAACAATTTAAAATATTCTCTCAATACATTCTATGGCACCTTGTCTTCCTTATATTTAACAAACAAACACCAAAAAAAACACAAATACAGCATAAATAACCAGAAAAACATAATGTTTTATCATTTCCACAAACATGTTATAGTTGGGTTATTCTGTAAAAATCACAAACACTCAATACATGCTTCTGGACAAATAAATATTAAGGAAATGATACAACTAACTACTGAAAATACAATAAGAAACACTTCAGTTGTATATGTAACAGACCTCATGTTTATGTCTTACTGATAAAGAGTAGGCAAAATAATATTAAAAATAACATAAAACAACACCAACAATTTTCTACAAAGTTATTGGCACAATTTCTCTCTCTTTATCATGATAATTAGGCTATGTACAGTTAAGAACAGCATTATAGAGGAATATATTTGGAACAACGGTTCAGCAAATGTCCATCGCACTGACTTCTTCAGACAATACATCAAGTTTCTGTGTTGTATCGCTGCGATACCAACATAAGGGAGAATATTAATGTGCAAACAACTTATATCAGTGGCAATACAGTAGATCCAGGTATCATTTAGGATGCCAGTCCCAGCAGAAATCCTCCAACAAATCCACCTGAGATAACAATATTCCTCTTCACAAATTCTGTCGACTGTAAGAAAAATACAACATTTACAGAACGTAGGATAAGTAACAACATTCTGAAGAGGTACGAGCACACACTAAATAACAACACAAAATGCTTTACAGAACTATGGGAGCTCAAATAGACTATTGAGGTATGACGAATGTGTGCAAAAAAATACCTACTTCTTCTATAAAGGAACTGAGCTCAGGGGCTGCTTTGTTCGCTTTTTTTTTCAAATGCTTTTTTGCTTTATTGACATCCTTTTCCACTTTCCTCCAGTCCACCTGCACATAGCCACTGTGGTTGGCAATCTGAAATGAGGAAGGTAAGATATTTTTCCCACTTAAGATGACATAGAAGCATAATAAACCCCTTAAAACAATAGTTCACTCAAAAATGGACATTTGCAAAAAATGTACTCACCCTCAGGCCATCCAATTAGTTTGTGAAACAATCACTGGAGAAAACTTGCTTACTGGATTCCCTGCAGCGAATGGGTGATTGGGATTTTATTGTTATTACTGTGATGTTTTATTCACTGTTTGAACCCTCTTTCGGCACCCAACAGCAGAGGATCCACTGGTAAGCAAGAAATGCAATGCTAAACTTCACATGAATGGCCTGAGAGTGACTAAGCATTTAGCAAATTTTAATGTTTGAGTATTGGCTACGACATATGATGCCAGCGTTTTATAATCCATACTTGTAGCAAAAGAAATCCCCCTCCGACGGCAGTAGCCACAATTTTTCCAACCCTCTGGAAAAGATAACCAGCGCACCTGGAGGACAAAGGACAAAGTAATGAATACATTTGCTGGTATGCGTTATGTACTGAAGTTTGAGAATCAAATATGTAATAGCATAGGTTTCTTAATCTATATTAACACAAACCATCCTGACACTCCACCCATCATGATCTGTGAAGCCACAGAGTACTTTTCTGCAATGGGTCCTGTACTGTTCCCAAAAACACGACTCCACCATTGATGCCTCCTGGCGTAATCTGTGATGTTAACCACCTCGTACAATTCGTCTTCAATCTCTGCATCTACATCTGATAATAAAGTAATTGTTACACATTAGTTAACAGTATTACAGCGTCCACAATCACAAAGTATTGGATGCTAGTGAAACTACACCCATGTATACTTCATTTGGATGTTTTGCATTGTTAAACAATTGGTATAGCCTACATATTATTAGTGCATGTTCATTTTTTAATATTTTAAAATAACCCCTTTATAATCTGATTTAAAAAACAAAAACAAGTTAAGAAATAGCACAAGATTATTAAACCTCACCATAGTACTCTACAATGAAATATCAAACCTAAAAGCAAGGTATTACAGAGGATGGTTTGAACGTATCCACCGACTTTTAGTTACAAAGACGTGAAACATTAAAACAGTATGAACAGCATTTACAGAGATTTAGCCACATTACATCTGTACAGCCTGCCAACATAATAATCGATCACTACGCTGCTCTACTACATTGGAAACTCTTGGAATCTCGTTGCATATAACCTATTTGGTTAAATAAACACGTTGTCAATCGGGGCTATTTATTCAAATGTTTGGTTGGCCAATTTATTTACCTTCACCGCGATCCGCCATTTTATGAGGCTCCATTCACAGTGCTAGAAACCGCTGCAGCTCTACGCAATAACCTACGTAATTTACGTGCGACCACTGTCAACAGACTCCTACGAACGCTAGTATCCGTTATTCACGAAATACTCTACAAATTATTTCAAGTGTTCTTTTTTTATTTTACATTTTTTTTTATATTGTTACCTACAGTATCAGAGGTCCTTTACACATACTGCCTGAAGCTGGCGTATTAAAAAAATAATAAATGAATGTAATCAGAAAAATTGTATTGGTATAACAATAATACGTAATCAAGGAAGTAAAAGAAGAGAAAGAAAGTATATTTTTTTCTTCTTTTTTTAATTTCTTGCTTAGAATTTTGGGCGTAGAGATATCTCTAATAACTTTGAAGAGAATAGTGGTAGAAATAAATAAAGCAAAAAATAAAGGAGAGGAATATGTATAGGATAAGATAAAATAGGATACACGATCGAATATATTTTATAGGATATGATAGAATTGAATGCTATTTATTATCTGAAAGCATTACAAGCAATACTGACACAACTACAAACACAATACATCTAAATACAGTTGATACATAACTCTAACAAAACTGACAGAAACCGAAATGAATTTGTGTACCAAAAAAATCCGCTATGTATTAGAGTGCATTTAACCCCTCTTTACCATATTCTCTGGAGGAATAAAAATCATATCTCATGTAACAAACTGCCTAAAAACTAGAAATCAGGCAAGGTGTTCCTTATATCCTCAAACCCCTTCGTTTTTAAACAGACAGACGCTTGAGCCAATAATGCGTTTTATGTTTGTGTTACGTAATCATAATAAATCCAGGTGAGCCAATCGCAGCAGGCGAAGATACGGCGTAAAGTTGAGGGGTTTGTTATTTACCCTCCCCCTTGAAAGTTTATATGAAAAAAAGGATCCCAAGACAAGGCCGATCACGTGGTCCCCACCGAGCGCAGCTACTGGCCAAAACCGCAGAGAAGGCGTTCCGACGGCGGCGGCGTGGGTTCGCTTGAGTGACACAATTATAACAAGTTTGAGCTGGCGACTACTAGGGGGAAGTTTGAGATATTACTAAATAACAATTTTCCGTTAAACCCTGCATTGCTCGTTCCGCATGCATTTCGGTGTACCTGCTACCCGCGACTCATTTATGTCGAGGACAATGTGAAAAAGGGGGTGTTCAGAGGAAATAATTTTCCGTCTATTCTTTTTTTTTGCGTTTACATCTACGCAAAAAGGTGCTCGGCTTGCGGTGCGTAAATATTTTCGCTGGGGTTTTTTGTCTATGAAATCGTGCGGAGTGTCAGTGGCCGCTGTAGCTCGCGCTGCTGCTGCTGCTGGTGATGGTGATGAGGAAAAGAAAATGGCGGCGGGAAAAGCGAGTGAAACCGAGGAGGACTTTCCGAAGCTTACGCCGCAAGAAAGGGAGCGCTTAGCCAGCATAGACAGGTCAGTTAAAGCCCCTTTACTTGCACCGATGACCATCCGTCCATTTTTTACGAACCTTCCCCGCATGTAAAAGCGGTGCAAACGAATGCGGTGCAGGTAAAGTAACACGGAACCGCCTGTGTTGTCCTCTATTTGCAGCACACTGTTTGGATTTCAGAGGCTTCATGAAGATGGCGCCAGAACGAAGGCCTTGCTGTTAAAGGTATGAGTATATGACACTGATTGAGGTCTGGAGCCAGATAGCAATAACTTTGCAAATCATATCTGCAAATATACTTTTATTGCATATAGAAATGCCTTATATTTGTAACTTACCGGACAGTACGCAATGACACCCAAGGGGCTCTGTATAGACATGAATATATACTTTATTAATCAGCAGCAAAACACAGTCAGAGTAATGCACAGAGGCAACCATTGCATCGCACAGAATAGTGCAGTGTGTGACACTTCTAATAATGTAACCCGATGTATATATTCTATAAAATGAAAAGACGCACGGTATTACATTCAAATTGTAATGTGCAGTAATGAAATCTACTTAAAACGATGTATTCAAAGTAGGATATAGTACCTATAACTTGATCCGTATAAATACACTCACTTGAAGGAGTAAATGTCACATGTGCGTGATTGTTTATCGTCGCAGATTTAAGCTGACGTTATATTGTCGCCCAGCTCTGATCTGCTAAATGTATGGAGATATTGTAAATATTAACTTTCCGTTAAACTTCTTTGAGTATCGTGAAAAGTGCTCTACCAGTAAAACGTACTTGATTTAGGTTGCACAATGCATGTCAGTGATGCGATGAGGATCCGTTACGTTAGTTGCTCGTTGTTTTCTAGCTTTGAAAGTTATCCTACTGTATGTTATGTTAGGTTGGGTGCTGGCTTTGTTGAGCTCCTGCGGACGTAAACCGCGATGAGACTTCATTTTGTGAAGTAAAGCTATTTTGTATTTGTTAAGCCGTTTTCGCTACTTATGACCTCGTTCACCCATTGTCAGTGCGACTCTAATGAAGAGTTGAGGGTGATATGAGGGTGTTGTTTTCATTCGTTTGCCATCATTTGAATATCAATTAAGCCTTCAAAGGTTGGTTGCTTTAATGAATTGTATAATTATAGTGTATTCAAATATTTTTTTTATTATTGAGCCAAAAGGTGCATCTGTCCTATGATGATAAACCCTCTTAGTGTATAAGTTTAGCTAGCCAAGCTGTTCATACTCGGTTAGGCCAAAGTTGTGATTTTTTTTTTTTAGCTTATTTTGCCGATTTTAAAGCAGACTGTAGGTTATTTTAGTGTTTCAAGATGAATTTGGTAGGTTAAAGCCCTGATCTCCGGGATTGTCATAGCAGTGGCTACATGCTAGCTGGTTAGCATGATGCTAACATGTAACTGCATGTGAGGAAAGTCATTTGAACGCTATTGGCTCTTTTCAGTCCTATCTCAACATCCAGGCTTTCAGTAAATCAGCAATCAAGTTGCTTATGAGGTTTAACATTGCATTTTGCAGATTTGAGTACTCCTGAATGGGGTTTGTCTTTATGGTCAAGCAAGTTGACTTTGCCAGGTTGCCTTTGCAAGCAGCATTTGATGCATGTATGTCAGAGCTGCACAGTGTTGCCAGATTGGATTGACGATTTCCAGCCCAAAAGCTCACAAATACCCCCCCAAATTTTTAACTATCAATATAATGTGATCGAATGCAAATCAGGGTTCATAAACGGCATTTTAAACACTATAAAACAAAATTATGACGACAAAACATTATAAACATCATGCTAGATACATTGAAGAAAATACATCAATGTCGACAGTCAGAATTTTACTGCAAAAAATATCCAATATAGTGATCGTGCACACACCATGACAGTACAAACTATAATGCATTGATGCATACTGCATGATAATCTGGCAAAATAAATAAAAAATATACCAATTTATATGCGCTTACCTTTCACTCTGTAATTTCACATAGAACTAGGAAGTCTTTAAAGTTTATATTGACCACCATACAAAACTTTGCACAGTGGAAAGTAACAAGTACAGCAGATTTCAATACTAATCTGAACCGTATGAAAGAGAAAGGACAGGTTCGTATAGATATTTATTTAACTGTGCTCTGATTTTAAAGTTGCAGTAATAAGACTCTTCAAGTCATCTCTACCTCAACAGGTGTAGTTCACGTTTTGAGAGTTAAAACTCCGCTCTATACCATACTTATTTAGCCATGATCCCTTATAGAGTTCTATATCCGTTATCACGCTAAATACCCGTCACTCCTTTGTGCATGTTTAGTAATGTTGTGATGACTGATTAGATGCGGCATGCACACTTGGGCTTGTATGTTAACTAATTAGTCTATATTATTCATATGTTTGAAAACCGCCCAAATGACCTAAAACCCGCCCAAATTTTGTCCACCCGCCCAAGCCAATATTTACCCGCACAAACAAATTGGAAACCCACCCAATCTGGCCACACTGATGTTATTCTTAAACGTCATGTTTGTAGTGTAGTGCACATTTATAACTGTGCAATTGTTTTTATCTGTTCTTAGGGCATTGATGGATTTTCTAACAGAGTTTACCACAGCCATGTCTTGTGTGATTTTGTCTGTCTCATCACTGCATGCTGCTTTTCGGCTCTTCAAGGTAAACATCTCTTCAGTGTCTTGAATGCAGCAAATCCATATGCACTTTTATGACATTTATTTCTGTGTTCGCAGGACCACAGAGCCTCATCAGTGGGCTTCTTCCTGATTGGCTTTTCATCTGTCCTTTCGGCCTTTTCTCCCAGTAACCAAGCTATCAAATCACTCCAGAACGATGTAGAGTGGGCAGGAGAATCACTTGGTCCTGCTCTTATTACTTTTGACTTCTTGTGGCTAAGTGAGGACCACATCACTGCTCATATCCTCCTGATTGGCTCTACTTTTTTCATAATGCTCTCTGACTGGTTATCGTCAGATGGGTTGGTCATTATGTCACGCTGCCTGGCTTTTTCCACCCTCTCCTGTTCATTGATAGTGTGTGCGTTTGCTGAAAATGCAGCAGGGGCAATAGGGAGTGTTGCCCTCAGTCTGCCTTTATTAGTTTCCCCAAGGATCAGATCTGGGTCTTTGGGTTCCCTTGTGATGCCAACAAAAGGACTTCTCAGCTGGATCCTCAAAGTAATCATGGCTTTAGGATGCTGGACCACTGGGAAGGCCCTTAATAAATACCTGTTTGATTTAAGAGGCTGGAACTGACTAAAGCCGGGGTTTCGAAAGACAACCGAGAACCAAAATACTACTTTTGTAGTCAGATTATTATCATGCTTACACACTGTGTGTTACTGTTACACTTAAAGACCTTCTGTCTTAATAAGCTAACATTATATTGTAATGTACTACAGAAACTGAAGGGTTTGTAATCAAATAATAGAGTTTGCTTCAAAACATTACATATATTACACTGACACTGGGAGCTAAAAAAAAACCATGAGCAATGGATAATTTGTTTTAGCATCTACAACAATGAAGTCTTTGTAACGAAAGAATGAGACCTTGTTTAAACTAGTGTTGCCATGTCCAGTCATTATAAACCACTTTTGTAAATGTGTATGAAAAGTTTACTTATCCATTTAGATTCAGTTATTTATGTGATTTCTTGTTTGTAAAATTGTATAATTATTAAGATGTCAAAACCTAAGGTATAATTCACCCAAAAACGACAATTCTGTCATAATTTACTCACTCAAACCTGCATGAATTTGCATTAGATTTACATTTATCCATTTAGCAGATGCTTTCATCCAAAGTGACTTACAAATGAAGAAAATTCATCCAAATTCTTTCTCCTGCTATATACAAAAGAGGATGTTTTGTTTAGTCACTGCAGGTACATATAGTTCTTTCGTGATCTCATCTCTGACAACACTGGTTTAAAGATGCTTAGTATTATATGTTCATGCAGAGGACAGGTTTAACCTGAATTGGCAGGATTGGTGAATAAGTCACTCAATTTTGTAATTCAAAATGTGGTCTTGATTATATGAAACATGTTGAATAAAATATCTGAGAACCAAATATAGACATGATTTCTTGCTCACTGGATGTGATTTTATTTTAAATATCATTCCGATGCATCTTGTTAATGAGGTGTTTGGGGCACATGGGAATCGCAAGCCTAGATTTAGTGCTTGTGCACTAATGTACAATCCTTTAAGGAAGTCTCCACTGAGATATGATTTTAAATTACCCTTAAGACTTTTATTTCTTCAATATTATGACACTTGTAATAGATGAACGCAATGAGGATGGTCCATGATGGTTAGCATTTAGTATCCTAGAGGCCTGAGCAAAAGGCACTTTATTCATTCTGACAGATGATTATCCCTGGCACGTCGGTAACGATTATATCAGTAGACAGAGCATGGTATCAATAAAGTGTCCCATTAACTTTATTATAGTACATTTACATTTATTCATTTATCAGACGCCTTTATCCAAAGCGACTTACAGGTGGGATAAGTAGCAATAACCCTCCTATTTCTGCTTGTTTAAGTGGTTTTGTTTATGCAATTGACTGTGGAATTATTATTGCTTTTTAAAAAAACTCCTGACCCTCAGTATTAAACTTAAAGGCTATACACTATATGCCTTGTTTTTACCTAGCAGACAATTAAACTAATAAAATACAACAAAAAAACAAAATAGACACCAGAATGTCACAGAACCTTGCAAGTCGGCTCATTTGACTTGTAAACAACTAACAACCACCTATCTCCAAACAGTCATCCAGAACACCCTACCAAACAACAAGGAACCAATATAGCAGCTACCTACATGTACCAAGTGCCTACAATCAACCAGAACACTGTAGCAAACACCCAGCAACCACGTAGAACCCTCCAGCAAACAACCACCAAGAACAGCTAAGAAAACAATTATTTACTAGTTACAAAACCAAAGCAAACCATTAAAAATATCCTAGCAACAACAGAACAATCTAGCAAGCAACTATAGCTCTAGCGACCATAAAAAACAATCTAGCAAATATTTAGCAACCATCTACAATTATCTGTAAGTACATTAGCGTAGTGTAACAAAACAATTACCAAGATCTGTCGTGAAAATCTAGATGGTTACAATGAATGATTTTCACAGTGTTAAACTACTTGGAACAAGCTGATTGGTTCATGTTCCCAGTTCCATCTGTATATACTGTATCTGATACTGGTTATTTTCTATGTTATTTGTGCAGCAGTATGTCTTAAATGCTCACAGCACTGTATCGGCATATGTATTAGCAGTAACAAGTCCCTGTACTTGCTTTGCAGCAGTAATAATCTTTCTCCATTTCCCTTTCCATCTAAATTGCGTTTCAGGGAGATCGCTTAAACCGGCAAACTAAATTCTGCAACAATGGTGTAAATTAGTCCAATTTTGTGTTCATTAAGATTCGCTTCACCTTCCTCACTCCGCTGCACACCCTGCATCATGCCACAATGTTATATGTATTTCTATCAAGACTTTTAGTAGATTTAGTAACGGTAGTGTACATGACCGTGTTAATGTTTTTGGTCTTAGTCAAATAGACCTGCTATGCCAACACAGTCTCACGAGCAATTCGTACGCATTCATACGATGTGGCAAATGTGTGCTAATTCGTACAACCTCAACTTTGTACGATTTGTTGCATTGTATGTTGTGAAAGATAAGTTTAGGGGTGGGGTTAGGTCTAGGTCATTTGACAAATTCATACGAATTGGCAATTTGTAAAATACATGCGATTTAGCAAAAATCATATGAATTCATTCGAGTGAGGTTATACGAACTTGTGTGAGTTATCACCCTTGTAAAATATGTACGAACTGCCGTGAGACTGGGCTGGCTATGCTGCTATTCCTGCTGCTTGCTTCTTCCAGTACATCCACAACATGCTGCTGTGAGCATATAACATAAATTAAATAATATCTATATAGGTGGCGCTGGGGAAGGTGGAGGATTTCTGAAGCGCGTTGCAACAGCCCTACCGAATGTGATTGTTGAACAATCAGCTGCATGCGATGATATCATTATGTCAGACGGAGTTAAAACTATTGGACGTGCGCCATCTAGGGTTTAATGACAGAATATTCGCTAGACGGATAATGTCAATATAAAATATAAAAGTTATTTACAAGTTATTTACAAAACAAAAAAAGGGGTCACTCCTAAAAAAAATAAAACCACTGCCCTAGCAACCATCTTGAATAGAGCAGAAATAATATAACAACATGCTAAAACCACTCAGAACACTTTGGCAACCTAAGCTGAAAAGGTTTTGCACCACGAAAGCCAATCACATTTTCTTTAGAAAAAGTACAAATCTAGTTACCACCACAGTCTTTCGTTTACACGCACAAAATGTCATTGTCAGACTTTAAGCTCTAGGTGTTTATGTTCATTCATGATGTTGCTGTGTTAGAA
This sequence comes from Enteromius treurensis, assembly GCA_032275025.1. Classification (NCBI taxonomy): domain Eukaryota; kingdom Metazoa; phylum Chordata; class Actinopteri; order Cypriniformes; family Cyprinidae; genus Enteromius; species Enteromius treurensis. The sequence continues at coordinate 8,033,674 of JAUCMU010000030.1, forward strand.
ACTGTAACAAATACTTTTGGTTCTCATGATTCATCACCATATAATCCTTTTCTATGGTTATCATCTTAATTTAGCGATATCAGAGTGCTTTGTTGAGCACCTGACTTCCTGTTCCCCCTCTCTCATCAATCTCCATTAGTTTCACCCCACCACTGCAGTGCAAGGCAGCTCTGCGCTGAGCACATTCAAACACTGGTGAGGAGAGAGAGAGGGGAAGGGGGAGGAGAGAGATGAATATTGAGAGAGGAGGAGAAGAAGGAGGGGAAAAAGGAAGCCAGGAATAGCAGGTTGGACAGATGTGCGGAGTCAAGAGCTGGTGTTGCCATCCAAATCCCGGAAAACAGGCACAGAATCATCATGTAGAGCTTCAAAGCTGTGGAATGAGAATGCAGTGACTGCAGTTGCTGAGGATCAACCTCAAGCAGATGGTGAGGCTGATATTGGGAATAGCATCGTTCTCTGGAGCTCGACGACAATGGAAATGTCATCCAGACTGGATTTGTTGTGCTGGATTTGATTCTGGTGCAGTAGTAACACTTGTCTGATTGCATTGCAGTGTGAGAAGAGCAGAGGGATGCTGTGAAGCCAAAGCATTTATTTCCAGCCGTTGTCATTGTAGGATCCGCACCTCTGGAAACATGTATGCCTTTTATTCTCTGCTGGTGTACATCTTCTACACCGTTTTCAAAAAGGAGGAGGAGGAAGCACTCGAGGGGGCGTGTGGAGAATCCCCGGAGGTATGTGTGGCCACAGCAGACTGCCGCCGATAGACATTGCTAAAAGATGCATTCTCTATTGTCTACATGAAAAATGTGCACACTAGTGTTGGTACTTTTGTTTTACATAAATGATAAAATAAATTGATATATATATATATATATTCAATATAAAATATTATAGGCAATATAGAAACTAGAGGCGGTTTCACTGAGGTGACAATTCAATAATGCACACATGCACACTTGCACAGTCACGTATCGTATGTCCTCAGCGGTGGCTTTAACACCTTCCAATAATCACATTCGTCTTCCTCTGTAACTGACAGGAGCCTGGCCATGTTTCCATGGAAACGGAGAGGAAGGGGAAGGGTAGCCACACCCCCAGGTTGGGCAAAAGAGGGTGTGCAAGTCTGATTGATTCGAGTAAGAATGTCTCTATAATGCTATTTAATTACATGATGTTCTAAATACAACGACGTGCTGCTCCATGCGCTCCGTATATCACCACAATTGCTTTTGAATTGCAGGCAGCAGTAGTGATAGCGATGGGATGTCCCTCAGTGATGAAGATGATGAGTTTGATGAAGGTCACGGATTACCTGCCAAAACACCATTAACAGCTTTCCTTTCTTTCAAGCAAGAGGCAGAAAAGAGGAGAGCCACTAATTCTCCAGCAGAACCAAATGAAAAGGTGAAGACCTATAAATTGACATGTGTTTCTTTGAAAAGGCCACTAATTGCATGTATTAATTTTGACAGACATCCTGCACAGTTTGTTCAAGGATTGTGAATGATACCTCAAATTTTGTGACTTGAAGAACTGTGCTATTGTGTTTCAAAAAATGAAAAAATCTGATAAAATGACGGAAAATTCTTGCACTGAATGATGGACCCAAGTCGAGGACCTCATTAGATAGATAGTTGTTAATTTTTTCAAAAATTAAAATCAGATCAAACATTGATTGGATTGTACGTTTCTTAAAGCCTCATTTTCATTACCAAAAAAATCTATATGGTGTTCTTGGGAAAGTAAAATACTATTTGAAATACATTTTAATTTTAAAGTTTTAGTAATATTGTTCTGTTTTATTAGGAGTTTCTTTAAATGGTCACATAGTTTTTATTAATTTTTATTTCAGTTTTACTTTAAGACTTAAGACTAAAAAACTAGCATCTGGTTATAATCGCTATTTAGGTGTTTCTCACACATCTAACTGCAAATATAGCGCAACATAGCGTTAAAATGGAAATCTTTCTGGCTAGTGTGCTTGAGAAGCACTGACATAAAATTAAATGAAAAAAAGCAAGTAGGACACTTAGAATGTGGCCTTCGAATACAACTTTTTTCACTGGATTTCAAAGGATACATGAGGTGCTACAGATAACCCATACATTTTTGCATCACCGTAAAAAAACATTTGAAAAATGCTGCTGCCAACAGATGTGGTGTTTACAACTTACCCAGAAATACCTCCGGTAAAAACGGGTAACCTTTGTCCTTAAATATCTGCCTCCTTTTTTCTTCAACCCTGTAGCACCCAAGCATAGAACTAATCGTTGAAAAAAATCATTTTGGCTTGTTCTGCATCTTTTGGGGTGGGAGTAAACCAATATCAGTGGAATATTTGAAATCGGACCAATTTTGACCATTTTATGCAATGTCGTATATTTGCAACTGTGGACTTTCCGGGTTAATTTAGTTGGGCCCAAAATCAATCAAAGAAATAAAAATGCTTTGATCTAATCTTCTAAATGATGAATGATAAGCAGAATCTTCAGCGCAAACTTATATACAGTGTACGTTATCATTGTGTGTAGCATGTACAATATGCACTTTCTACATAACTAATATACCTGAAAGGACAGAGTTGCATCTTTGCAACACTATTCAAAATATCATTCTAACAAAAATGTTGTTTCAGTAAAATTAAAACAACTATATTGGATGATGTCTAGAGAGGTTGTTTTAGCTAGATATATTCACTTTTACTTGGTTT
>JAUCMU010000030.1:8036489-8056073 GCA_032275025.1 Enteromius treurensis
CTACAAATGATTCAGAATGCAGCAGCATAACTGGTCTTCAACGAGCCTAAAAGTGCCCATGTCACACCTCTCTTCATCTCCCTGCACTGGCTCCCAGTTGAAGCGCGCATCAAATTCAAGGCACTGATGCTTGCATGTGGAACAATCACTGGCTCAGCTCCTGCTTACCTCCACTCACTGCTTCCACTCTACACTCCCTCCAGAACTCTCGCCAGTGAGAGACGCCTCATTGTACCATAAAAAAGAGGCACAAAATCTCTTTCCAGAACATTCTCTTACACCGTTCCGGGCAGGTGGAATGATCTTCCCATCACTATCTGAAATGCCAACTCCCATACAACCTTCAAAAACGTCTTCTGAAAACCCATCTCTTTCAACACTACTTGACATCATAAAAAAAAATACTTTAACCTACTCTTTCTTTCCCTTTCTAGCCTGCACTTATTTGAAGATTGCCTGATATACGGTATTATGAGCACTTCCTAAGTTGTTTTTGCCTCTGTATGACTAATTGCTTGTTGTTTTCCCCCACCTGTAAGTCGCTTTGGATAAAAGTGTCTGCTAAATGAATAAATGTAAATGTAAATGTGACCTGCTGAATTTCTCACAGTCATACCGATTTGGGCTGTGAAAGTAAAAATTCCATTTATTTGTGTTCATAAGGAAGCTGATTTGAACAATACCTTACAAGACAGACCCACTGTGAGCTCTTAAGGATGTCAACGATGAGGTGTGCTTTTGTTAAATCTGTTTGCATCGTTTCAACTTATTTTGTAACTAAGCATGATTAGAACCGCTGGTGAAAAACTACATTACCCATGATTCTACGGAAAAAATCCCCACCAAACACAGAGTCCTTAAAATAACTCTTTTAAGCCCTGCCCAACCCCCATCAAACTGTCAAACTACTTCAATATTTGTATGCATTATATTAATAATGTTTGCTGATATACACACATCATCATTCACACATAGTATGTGCAGTGCTTCATGGGATTGTAGATCTTTCTCTAATAAAGATGTTAAGTCCACTCCTTGTCTATTTTTCCAATACTTTCTGTGCTTCAAATCAAAGTCAATCACACACACAACCACACTCTCTCTCAAACACACACACACACACACATTGTGTTTCCATGTTTTATGGGTTCATTCCACAAGTGTAATGGACACCAACACTACATCTAATCCTACCCCTCACAGGAAACGTTCTGCCTTTTTTTTAGATTTTCAAAAAAACCTTCCTTTATGATTTATAGGCTTGTTTCCTCAGGGGGACCTAAATAATGTCCCCTCAATGACTAAATTTACTGGTATTTCAATCCTAGTGGGGACCTACGGTCCCTTAACGTAATAAATACCAGACACACACAGCACAGGGTCCACAGCACATCACCTCAGGCTCTTCCGGAAGATCACAGAGGCTTTGTGGCATCAGCCAATCCTTCCACAGAGCATTTACAGCTCTGAGCTCGTTACCCAGAAGCACTTCTGATCCTCAGCATGACTCTGCAGAATCTGAGAAGGCTTTATGGAGATCTGTGCACAGCTGGTACACATTAGTCGGACCGCTGGAGGATCTGGCAGCAGATGAGCCAAGAATACAGTAACGTACGGGACAGGATTGCTGCTGCTGAGAGGAATCTCGCTCTGCTCATTTTTCTATAGACAAAGACAAATCACACCCATAATGTGGAGAACTCAAGTAGTGTTTCAGGACGTCAGACAGGCCACAGGCATCCAGAGAAAAGCTGGATGAAACTCCTGTGATGAAAACGATCTCCTGTTGTGCTGAATCTCTGTGGGTTTAATTTAACTCCAATTCATTTCTATGCAATTTGCCAAAAATCAACACTTAAAGGAAAAATAAGACATCTACAGACAGAAACATCTATTATAGATTGTCAGAGACTAGACAAATACATAAAATTAGAGTTGAGGTTTTAAGAATTTCGTAAATTTAGCCTCAAACGCCTTGTGTTGACATGGTTCATCATAGGACAGACAACATATATAATAATATTTATCACTTACAGCAGTTTTTTCTTCAATTTCAATGGGTTTTCTTTAAAATGACACCAAGATATTGCTTTTATTCCACTGTATGTGTTTGTGTGGGGAAACAGGAGATTTGGAGGAAATTTGGGTAGGCGGAAAATGTGTGAACATTTTTTTATTCCTCCCTACAGTTGGAATAGAATAACTCTTGCATAGATTATGATAGAAATAAATTTTTCTGTGCTTGCTGGCACGTGTTGGAAACAAATAAAATTGTTCGCAGGGAGCTGAGGCCCTCAGGGCCTGAACTATACACTTTAAAATTTCAGTTTACAACAAAAAAATTAAAAAGCGCCTCTTTTTTTTTTTGTCTCTCTTATAACACAGACAATATGTACAATAATTTTAATCAATTTCAACAGTGTTTTATGTAATTTCAAAAGGTTTCCTTTAAAATGATACCAATCTTTTGTAAATACACCTCTGCATGTGGGTATGGGAAGCTTTTCAATTTTGTAGGCCAAATGCAGGGGGAATTCCCCAAAATAGCCCCTGGCTGTAAAAGGTTAAGCTTCTTATTAAAACCCCAACAAGCTGACCACAAAGATCTAGTTAATTATAAGCTGATCTCAATTCACCCTTTTCTGTCAAAGATATTAAAAGGGATAGTATCCTCACAATTCTAACTATTAATAAGGAAAATGGTATCTGTGAGGATTTGCAGTCCTATTTTTCTGCCTCTATCATCTGATCGTGGTTGTCTCTTATTATTAGTGCTGCTGGATCTCAGCGCTGTGTTCAACACTACTGACCACAACATTCTCTTGAATAGACTAGAAAACTCTGTTCGCATTGGTGGTGGAAGTGCCTTAGCATGTTTCAAATCATACTTATCTGACCGCCCTTCGGGTCGTCGAATGAGGAGGTATCATAACAATATGGAGGCATCACAAGTGCAATATGGAGTACCTCAAGGCTCGGTACTAGGATCGTTACTTTTCACGCTTTATATGTTACCCTTGGGAAATATTATCAGGAGATATGGGGTTAGCTTACACTGTTATGCTGATGATACTACGCTCGATATTTCTTAGCAGCCCGGTGAAACACTGGACTTAAAACTTCTGCATGTAATAACCTAAAACACTGTCTTTCACTGTGATTCTTCATCATCTGTTGGGAACCTATGTGGGCTTCCTTTGAAAGGTTAGATTATTGTAATGCTTTATTGGGTGGTTGTTCTGCACGCTTGATAAATAGACTACAGCTAGTTCAAAATGCAGCAGCTAGAGTCCTTACTATAACCAGGAAGTAAGAGCATATTAGAGCAGTGTTCTGTCAAAACTGCACTGGCTCCCTATCAAACATTGTACAGATTTTAAACTCTTGTTAATTACTTATAAAGCCCTGAATGGCTTAGCTCCTCAGTACTCAGTACTTTATTTGCAAACTGGGGTTTATTTGCTAACTCTTTTTGCGATTTTCCAGTTTTGCTTATAACTTCAATTTGAAACTTTGGATAGATACATGGATAATGAGATCTGTGGTAACTGTTTTGCATAAGGGTGTGAAAAATGTGTAACAAAGGAACAAGTGTTAAAATGTTTGCAAAAGAAGACCTCTTGCTGTGCTAAGAAGGTAATGATGAAAATCAAGTGGATCCAGTTCATTAAGTGTGTCATAGGACCACAAAACCAGTCATAAGACCCATTAGGGTTTGATAGGATAGGATAATATTTGCCCAAGACCCAACTATTTAACAATCTGGAATCTGAGGGTGCAAAATAATCAAAATATTAATTCAATTGCCTTTAAAGTTGTCCAAATGAAGTTCTTATCAACTCATATTACCAAGCAGAAATTAAGTTTGGATATATTTATGCTAAGAAATTTACAAAATATATTCATGGAACATGATCTTTAATTATATCCTTATGGTTTTGGCATAAAAGATAAATCAATGATTTTGACCTATACAATGTATTTTTGGCTATTGCTATAAATGTATCCCAGCAACTTAAGGCTGGTTTTGATGTCCAGGGTCACAAATGAGTCACAAAAACTGTAATTATTTTAATTCAGTATATATTGTAAGGATTGGCGCTAGAAAACACGACAAGATAACGAGGTAAGATGAACACAAACCCCGGACGGTGGATTTATTAAACAACAAAGGTAAGTAGACAATACGATGATAGTGACGGTGACTGTGCTTCTCGTGCTCCAAAGTCCCTTTTCTTCTCCCTTTTAGGTGTCGGTGATCGGTGCTCCAGTGCTCCTTGGTGGCCCGGGCGTCTCGTTCACGGCGACTCGTCTGTGAGAGAGAGAAAGGTAAGTCACACATGTCAAATGGAGACGTTGGAGAATAGCTCTTTGTAAGCGCATGTGCCGGACGACGGGCAGGGGAAATTCTTCCAGCTCCTAGGCTTTGTTCTCTGAAGGCGCAGGCTTCCAGTCAGGACCAGCAAAGCTTTTGTCGCTGAAGGAAAAGAAATCTGAATCCAATGGCGAAGCAGCCGCTTATATATTCGGCCCAGCCGATTGATTTATCCAAGTATCACTGCAGCGACCAAGGACTGTGCAGTTTCACTGCGTGATTGAATAAGGCTTCAGTAAGGAGAAAAAAATGAATTTTTTTCCATAGCGTCTTTAGCAGACGCAATACGAGTAGTATCGACAGGGAACTAACATGGTATTGTTTTCATACTGATAAATTTATCACAGAATATTTGTTTTCGTCATGACAAACTGCATTGTAAAGTACACATATACAGCTTTCTATACCTATATCTCTCATGTCTGTGAGTCACGTTTTCTCTAAGTTTCTGTTCATTTTATTGACATGTTTCAATCTGAGAACGCACCCTGTTAACTTTCTTTATTTACCAAAAAAAGCCATGTGCTTCCGCTGATGGCATAGCCGACCCCAGACCGTTAAAAACATTTGATGATATTAACCTTTCTTAAAAGGTATCACCTTTGGTTTTCGAGGTTACCCTAATTTTAAATTTCCCATTGCTTAAATCTTTGTTTTTATTAACCAGTTGGACAAGAAGTAACAGCTGTTCTTGCGTCCAGTTTGTTTGTTTGTTTTACACTTGTATGCATTACAATTAGCCATAATTATTCTACTCTGTTAATTGAACGGCTGTTTATATGGCAATTATTTTTGAGAAGCATAGATGTAAAGATGTAACATGCTTCTTTATAAAACTATTAGCTCCATTCCTGGATTATGATTGGTTAACAGCTGTGTTTTATACATGGCTATGACTGCTTCACCCAACGGTTCTGTGTATCACTGAGTAATACCATACAGCTGAGATTTTTTGAGTAGTTTAAAACATTTATAACTCTTGTTGCTTTTGAACTTATTGACTTTTGATGAGTTAGAGTACGTAAAGCGTGCTGTGAAAAAGCCCAATCAGAAAATAGGGGGCACTACAGCGTTAGTGCTAATAACTCCTTATTTGCTTATTGTATACTAATAATAAAAAGCAATAAATAAAAGCATATATTTGACGCATATCAGCCAATTAGGTATTTTAACCCTGTAGCACCCAAGCATAGAACTAATCATTGAAAAAAAATCATTTTGGCTTGTTTTGCATCTTTTGGGGTGGGAGTAAACCGATATCAGTGGAATTTTTGAAATCGGACCAATTTTGACCATTTTAGGCAGTGTCGCATATTTGCAACTGTGGACTTTCCGGGTTAATTTCGTTCACAAAATCAAGTAATTTTCAGCATATCTTTTGGCAGAAAAGTATAGTGAAAGCTAACCATGAACTGCTAGTACTACAATAAAAGTTACAGAATAGACCTTTATTGAACATTCTGAATACAAATTGCTGAACGCAAACATCTCAAACAGATTTAACTGGGATTTTTGTAGTGAAAAAGTGAAGCACATATGAAATGCAACAAAAGTAATGTAAATAAAAATAAATAAATAAGGTAGTGTAAATAAAAAAATATGCACATGAAGCTAATAAAAAATGCAAATAAATAGAAAGAAATAGAGACCTGACCTCCCATTACCGCTTTGAAAGGTGGACAGGCAGCACACCAAATGAGACCATAACGAACTAGAACTGATGACCGCAAAGCGAATGACTAAGTCAGACCAGCATGTGGTACAGCTGTAAATCAAAGAAGTGTAATTCATTGACCCAAGAAAGTCAATGCAGTGACAACTGTCAGCACATAAATGTAATGTAAAAAAAAATCAATTGTAAATGTAATGTAAGTAAATAAAAATGTAAATATAAATAAAAATATAAAATATGAATAAAAATATGTAAATAAATAATGTAAATAAATAATAATTTTGCATAAATAAATTCTGTAAATAAAAAAAATGAATGTGTGAAGCACATAAAAACTGCAAAAAACAGTGTAAATGTGTAGCATGTACAGTATGCACTTTCTACATAACTAAAATACCTGAAAGGCCAGAGTTGCATCTTTGCAACACTATTCAAAATATTGTTCTAACAAAAATTTTGTTTTAGTAAAATTAAAACCACTATATTGGATGATGTCTAGAGTGGTTGTTTTAGCTAGACATATTCACTTTTACTTGGTTTCTTACCTTGAAGTATGTTATTTTGGTGTCTCAATTGGACAGAGATGGTGAGCACATGCTTGACATAAAGGAAGCCATGTTGAAATCTGCAGTTACAACATCAGGTGACAGATAGAAACACTTCCTTTGCGTATTCACAACTATCGGATATACAGGTAATGAAATGTACAAAGAAAATTGTGGAAGCCATTTTACTTTTTTGTCCCTGCCCCTCAAAAAAGCGTGTTGCATATATGCGACTGTGGGTGCTACAGGGTTTTAAAGGGATATTCCACCCCAAAATGAAATTTCTGTCATTAATCACTTACCCCCATGTCAGTCCAAACCCGTAAAAGCTTTGTTTGACACAATTTAAGATATTTTAGATGAAAACCAGGAGTCTTGTGACTGTCCCATTGACTCCCAAGTAAATCACACTGTCAAGATCCAGAAAAGCATGAAAGACATCATCAGAAGAGTGCCATCAGTGGTTCAATCTGAATGTTACGAAGTTACAAGAATACTTTTTGTACGCAAAGAAAATTAAAATAACGAATTTATTCAATAATTAATCGACATTTGGCCTCCGGAGAGCGCAGCCTTCTAAATGAGACACACGCACTGGTCACAGAAATCTAGTTAAACATGAAAAAAGAGTTTTTATTTATCGAATGTGTATTTTTCAGGTGACAGAGTCTCCTTTGCTGTCTGTGATGTCTCACCTCTTGAGTTTCCTGGAGCAATATTCTCACCTGCAACAGCTGCAGCAGCAGGCGGATCAGTACCGTGTGCAGCTGCGCAGACACCGCGTCCAGCACCGGCGGAAAATGAAGGCCCTGCGTGCCTCCTACCGCCAGCGCCTCAGAGACAAGAACAGTGTGATTAACAGCCTGGAGGAAGTGATTGCTCAGCAGCAGAGCCCATCGTCTGAAAATGAGGGTGAGACCTTTTGAACCTGAGGTAAAAAACAGAATGTGTGAATAACAATGAATTTCAAATTAGATGCAGCTTGATATTATCTCAAAATATTGATCTGTTGGGGGATGATAAATATGTTACAGCACTGTTATTTGGTCTGTCTGAAGGTATCAGGCTATGTCTAGTTCATTATAGTCTTTGCCAAAGATTCTGCTGATTTCCACAAAAACCTTGGACCATATTAACTTTTTTAGGTTTCTTATACAGTAGTTTAATCGTTACACTGCAAAAAAGTGCTTTTCTGGAAGGTTGAAACAAGCAAAATAATCTGACAATGGGGTAAGCAAAATAATCTTGTTTTCTGTTTGAAATAAGATTATTTTGCTTGCCCCATATTTTGTCTGAAAAAAGGCACAACATCTAGGCTAGAAAAGCATTTTCTTAAGGACATGTTCACATGAAATGGTACTCAAACTAAATGAGAACATTGAAGACAAAAATGGACAAAAATAGCAGACCGATGGTTTTAGAAAGCGCATCTGGCAGTGACCTCAGAGCTACAGCGGGCATCTGGACTCTCTGGTGGTCTGTTTGTCCTCAGACATCACAGGTGTTCCTCTGTCACACAGACTCTCACTATTAAACATGGCATAGGTTTAAAGTGCACGTCTCTTGCACTAATTTAATATCAGGTGTACTTGTCTTTGTAGTTCAGTGAATGCACATGATCCTTAATGCCATCAGGGTGTACTGAGCTATATTAAGCTTTAAGGTGTTTTAAAGAAGAAATTTGCGAAGTCAGCCAACACACTCATGGAAATTCACAATTATTTTCTGTTTTGGTAAAGACATATTTATACTAAGTACGATAATTATAAAGATAACTATAGGTGAAACCCACATTTCTGCAGAAATGTACATTTATCCATTAGTCACATGAAATACAGATATGATTCGTGTCAATCAGATGGCTAAATGTCATATGGAAATGCACGTGCTTGTTGCTCCCAAGACCTCAATATTTTTTATTAGCCATGTAGTTAAAATACCCATCTGCTAGGCTGGCACATGTCTAATACAGCACTTGGCTTGTTTCTCTGAGGCTCACAGAGATGAATAAAACATTGTGAGAGCTGCTTCTCTTACAAGTGCTTCTGATCTCACGTGCAGCATTGCTAGATACTTCATAAATCTGGTGTACAGTGGAAAGAATTCACCTTTAAACGGTACACTTTTAAAAATAAAGATTCTTTATTGGAATCGATGGTTTCTTAAAGAACGTTTAAAGGGAAAGTTTAGTCAAAAATTTATATTTAGTTTTTCACCATCAGGTTGTTCCAGGCTTTTATGAGTTTCTTGCTTCTGTTGAGCATGAAGAAGATATTTTGAAGTATGTTGGAAACCAGGCGGTTGACAGGATCCACTCGCTCTCCCGGAGAGACTAACAGCGCAGATCTGACAGCGCCTGCCTCAGTAATCAGTATACAGCTCAGGAAGAGACAGAATCTCTGACTCAGCATATCAATAATTAACGGCAGGAATCGAAATAAAATGTTGCAAAGCAGTTAGGCCGCCAAGCACTTTGCACATGACTTTGAATTCAAAACTCGGGTTGTTGAGGTTGTGAGCTGAGCATTAGGCACAACACAAGGCAGAGGTTATTGAGGTTGTTGAGTCATTCTGACGTGTCTTATAAAAAAATTTATGTGATTAGCAAAGGCATTTTTTTATTATTTATTTATATTCAATTATTGGGCTTTGATTTGATATCTTGGCAAACCGTCCTTTTTCTCAGGACTTGAAAGGTTTTCAGATGTTCTCAATTTCATACAGTTGAACGATTTTCTTTGTGGTGTTGTTATAAAAGAGCAACATGGGTGATCTACATAAAACACTTTTATAAAACAATATAATAGGCACATTTGTTCTTGTCTTTAAGCCCTTGGATATGGAGGCCTGTTTGAGCCAATATCATTTGGAAAAATCTATCAACCGAGAAATCAATATATCGGTTATTTTTATGTAAATAAACTTTAAAAAAAACGTAGTCAATTAAACTTTTAGAATAACTAAACAAAAAACAATATTTTAAGAAGGACATGGTTAAACTGCAATTTCTTAACTTTTTACGTATACGGCAAATTTATTGTTTTTAGCATTCTTTTGGACTGCTTTTGAAGGCAGAAGAATGAATTACACTGTAAAGAATAAGTCTTAAAGGAAGCAAAGATTTTAAGAATACATTTTACAAGAAAATGCGACTTTTGTCAACTCCAAAATTGAAAGGCTTAATTCTGTGCTTTATTTGCTGATTCCTTGTTTTTTTGTTGTTATTGTTTGGTTTTGGGGGTTTTTTTGGTGAAATTTACTAGCAATTTCTGAATATTTTTTAAAAACACAAGTTCACTGTACTTTTGAAATTCCACTAAACATGACGTTTGTGTGTGTGTGTGCAGGTGACTGCAAGCTTCCTGCAGCGTCTCCGCTTGGGCTGCATAAGATGGTTCAGTCTCTCTGCGGGCTGCAAGTAGAGAAGAGTCAGCTGAGAGGAGAGCTGCGATTACTTCATTCCCAGCTCGAGCAGAGAGAACAAGATCGCCATACTAACGTACAGGCTTTCCAACAGCAGGTGCTCAGCATTATACTTCCCCTGTATTCATTCAGTCACTGATTCTATTCAGTCATCCACTCATTCAGCCCATCAAATGTATTCATGCAGTCAGCCATCCGTTGACAATCAGACATCTCTACATATTCCTCTCTGTCTACCGCACCAATGATTGTTAAAGCAAATAGGGTTTCCAATTTCCAGGTATTAAACTCTGTTGACTGTACATTTCATCCATTTATCTGTTTATTTAGTTTCACCATCTTCACCCATTTTTCTTTCGAGATTAACTAAGCTGACAGCATTGATTTTCTCCCTGTAGATTGATGAGCTGAAGAGCTGTATTGAAGAAAGAGAAGAGGAGCTGTCGAAACTAAGAGTTGCATCAGTAAGCTTTTGGAAGAATCTGTTCCAGTGCTCTGCATTTGAAACTGAGCACATTAAAAATCAGGCCAGACAGACACAAAATGATTCATCATAACCAGCAGTTTATCTGGGTTGTTTCATCAGATACTTTTTCCAGGCCAGCTGTAACTTTTTTGGTGTTTTTTTTTCTCACCAGGGAGTAACAGACTCAGAAAAACGAGTGCTTTGCCTATCGGCAGAGAACGAGAGTTTGAAACACAGCCTCACAATGACACAGGGTCTTCTGCAGCAGCTGTCAGTCATCCCATCCCAATCCAGCTCTGTGCTCATCAAGGTAAGACTGGCTTTTAATGCACTGGGTATAAATCTAGGACATTAAAACCCCTGACACTTGTCTTTATTCCACTTGTCTTTATACTGTGCATGCAAGCCTATACACTGGCATAATGAAAAATGCATGCAAATGTCTTCACACAGAAATCAAGATTTATCAGAAAGTTGTTTTGCTCAGTTTAAGCTTATGATAAATTAACAAACCAATTGAAACCACGCATAAGCAAAATATTTTACACCCTGAGGTCTAAAAAGAATTTATTAAGCTAAGTTTAAAGTCTATATTACACAGTAAATCCTAAATTTAACATAACCTGCCTATCTGTCTGTATCTATCTATCTATCTAAACGTGAATCAAAACAAAAAAGCAGCAAAACAATTTAAAAAAAAATGTTTATATAAAAAGTCAGCAAACAGCGAAACAATAATCACATAATTTAACTCACAAATCCTTAAAATTTTTGCAATATTAAAATGAACATTTTGAACCAATTCTTTGTTCAGACAGCTGTGTTTGACAAGTTGGGACTACATGTGAGTTGATTAAATTTCCGTTGAATGCCTTTTATGTAGTTTCACATATTTTTTTGTGGCTAAAAGGTCCTGTAAACTCAAATATGTAGTTGCTTTTTTTTACAGTGTTATGAATGGAATAACAAAGTGAAGCTCCAAAAGTGCACATTTAAAAATAAAATACAATGCAAATTACAAAGTTCGCACACTCCCTTATTTAGAATAATCTGAATTCTAGACATAGAACACATAAATGTGGAAACTGCATAAAATTCTTAGCGTACTGTCTTACCCCGTAGGAAAACGAGAACCTGCGCAGTCGCGTTCTGCAGCTGGAGAGTTCACTGCAGCAGCGGGCAGAGCAGCTGTCACATCTAGAGCACCAGAGGGAGCAAAGCGACTGGAGAAAAGCAGAAGAGCTCAGGAGACGAGATGAGAGCGTGAGAGAGCTGCGGCTCGAATTGGACAAAGAACGCAACAAGGAGCCTGTGGTTAAAGTAAGAAAAAAAATGCAAGAATATGAACCTAAGGGGGTCATATGATGCGATTTCAAGTTTTCCTTTCTCTTTGGAGTGTTACAAGGCACGTCCTGATTTTGCCGAGTTAGGCATGTTCCTGGGTCAACATATTTTGTTGACCCTGGAACAACATTTTATTCCAAAATTTTAGTTTTGAGCATATCTGTACACCGAAACCTAACCCTACCCTTGAGCAAAGATGCTGACCCAGGGGCACGCCTAACTACTTACTATTTAAACATGAGTTTTGAGCAGTGAAGGGTAGTGCTTGTTGTTTGTCATTTCTCTGATCATAAATGCAGACATGGTGTTATGTGTATGAGGCGTGATGCCATGCAACATGTAAATAGACAGTACTAAGTCATGATAATCAGTAATTATGTCCCCACTAAAAACCAAATTTGATAAAAATGTTCTTTTATTCCCATAGTATGTTACTCAAACTGTGGAGGTAGAGTCACCTTCAACTCTACGCCGACTATCCGAAGCCAGACAACAGAATGTACAGCTTTCTGAGAAGCTAAGCAATCAGAGAGATCGATGCCGGCAGTTGGAGGAGAACATCAGACATTCAGATGAAGTCAGCTGCAGTCTGCAACACAAGGTTTTTCAGCTTTATCCTTTTGTGTTTATGATTGTACGTACACCATAAACCTGCAGCTAAAGAACTCAACGACCTCTGTTGCTGGTAACCTGAAATACAAAACTCATGAATTATACAGTGCGTGTCAGAACGCTGCAGAAAACCTCAGCTCTTCTAAAAAGTAGTGGCTCCACAGATTGCTGCATATGAGAGGGAGATTGGGACGTTAAGGGAGGAGCTGCTGAAGGAGATTGGACATCTTGAGGAAAAGAAAGAAGAGGCTGTAAAAGCGGCAGCTAACTGCTCTCAGGAGCACCTCCAGAGCCTGCAGGATCAGTTCGCAAGTGAGTTTACTGTATATAGAGTACTAATCTTATAGTTCATGCCTGTTTCTTACAGGAACAGATGATACAAAAATAAAAAATATGTTGAGAATGTACTCAAGTCTCAAGCCATCCAAGATGTATTTCATTTTGTTTTTGCGTCCAAACATTTGGAGACATTTACATACATCATTTACAAAGGATCTTGTAGGGAGCAAGGGATTTAATGCTCAATTTCTCCAAATCTGTTCTGATTAGGAAACAAACTTTCAGCTCATGTTGGATGGCCTGAGGATGAAACCACTTTCAGCTCATATTGTTGGCGAACTCTTCCTCTAAAATGGTTTTGGTGATTTCTGAAATGGCGTACTTGTGCTCATGAGCGCCCCTGTTGTTGACATTTCTAATAGCAGCAATGTACTTAGCTTATTTATGTTTATTTGTGGAATCTCCAGCCCTCCAGAAGCGTCTGAGTGCTCTGCCTCCCACATTACGCACCATGAAGACCGATTACGCCAGCCTTCGCAGCCAGGTCCGGAACTTTTCTGACTTCTATGGAACAGCTATCAAAGAAGCAAAGAAACAGGTACTATTAAATGAACGGATGATATAGACACGTTTTATTTCTTGCTTTTCGTTTCTGAATCATTTTGTAATTTTACAACAGATTATGGCAGCTTTGAAGGAAATGTCAGAGGCCAACAAAGACCTTTTGGAAAAGTATAGAAAGGAGGTAGCTCTCCGCAGGAAGTACCACGAGCAGCTGGTTGAGCTTAAAGGTAGGCAGCATTCACCATTCTTTCATAATATCTTTGTCTAAAACAACATAAAAACCTTTTTTTTTTAAATTATTATTATTATTTCACCAGGTAATATCCGTGTGCTATGCCGTGTGAAGCCAGTACTGAAGGAAGATCAACATGAAGAAGGCCAAGCAGTAGTTGTGACAACAGACCCCAATAATGAGTCTGCACTCACAGTTTTAAGCAAAGGAAAAGCTAAAAGCTTTGAGCTGGATAAAGTCTTCCACCCTCAGGCCACTCAAGAAGAGGTAAGCAGAGTAAAAGTCATATTCACATGAAAAACTACCTCGCTATCACTAAATTGGTCATTTTCATGGCATTCTATAAAATTTCATATGCATTTTTGACTATTCTTGTTCTTTATCTCTCAGGTGTTCCAGGAAATTGAGCCACTCATCACATCCTGTATAGATGGATATCATGTTTGTATCTTTGCTTATGGCCAGACAGGATCTGGCAAGACCCATACCATGGAGGTAAGGTATAGGGATCTGTAACGATATACCTGTCATAACACACGGTTCCAATTTCATACTTTTGACCTAGATGATCTGTTTCCATTAATTATTCAATAAGACTGTCAGGTCTCATTAACCATCCGTGTCTGCTCAGGGAACTGTTGAGAACCCTGGCATCAACCAACGAGCCCTGAAACACCTGTTCAATGAGATCGAGGAAAGAAAAGACATGTGGACATACAGTGTCAGTGTAAGCTCGGTGGAAATTTACAACGAGGTCTTGAGGTATTGCAGTTTTGCGGCTTGAATGCAAAATAAATGGCTGCCAATATTGCTAGAAGCATTTAAGTAAAGTGAGCTTTTAGATCATTAAATAACCTGATGTTTATGAGGAATATTACAGATTAGTTCACCTGAAAACGAAAATTTTATCATTAACTATTCACTTTCTTGTTATTCCAAACTCTAAAACTCCAATATAGATATTTTTATGGGACGTAATAGATTACAGTCTTTGCTTTGAAAGTATATTCCAAAATTTTGATTCTTAAAATATAAATCAAGTGGTTTATTCAAGTCATTTATTCACATTTAAACATTGATGAACACATACATAGAGCACATCAAATATGGTAAGTGAAAGCTAAACTGTACTTGGTTGCAAGAAAAATGCTGCTATAAAGTCTATTTATGTACTTTTTGATGTGTCAACACTTTTGGTTTATTGGACTTTCAGTGAAGGAATAGAAATATCTTGTTTCATTAATCATTAGCATTTTTTTTTATTGTTAACGTCAGAGATCTGCTCAGTAAGGATGGAGAGAAACTTGACATCAAGATCAACCCTGATGGGACGGGTCAGCTTCATGTGCCAGGACTCAGGGTCATGGAGGTCAAAAGCTTCCAGCATATCAAGAAAGTGAGTTCATGTGACGAGATAATGCTGAGTGCACAAAAAACACTCTCTCAAATCATCTGTTGTTCCTTTTTGCAGATTTTGGCCATAGCTCGAAAGAACAGGATTACATTTGGAACGCAGATGAACCAACATAGCTCCCGATCTCATGCCTTGCTCACTGTGACTGTGCTGGGCACAGACCTCGCCAGTGGAGCCAAAACCACAGGTCAGTCCCAACGATTCTGGATCTTTAGGTTGCTTGAGTTGTGCGAGAATTCTCAGAGTTACGAATACCTCCCTATTAAAGTCCTTGAGCCAATCCTTTAATGACCATTATCTCTGACCTCTACTTTACAGGCAAGCTGAATCTAGTGGATTTGGCTGGTTCTGAGAGGGTGTGGAAGTCTGGGGCAGAGGGGGAGAGACTGAAGGAAGCCCAGAATATCAACCGCTCACTGCTGGCCCTAGGAGATGTGATCCAGGCCCTGAAGGCGCACCAGACTCACGTACCCTTCAGGAACTCACGACTCACCTACCTGCTGCAGGACTCACTGGGAAAAGGCAACAAAACTGCCATGGTTGTTCAGGTACAATGATTTACAAAGACTGTAACCCTGTTAGCTTGGTGCTGCCCAAGCCCCTTTCAAAATGACAAATGTGAAAAATTACCCAGGGTTAAAAGTGGGGTTCCACCCTCTAGACGTTCCAAACCGGTATGAATTTCTTTATTTTGACGAACACGAAGATATTTTGAAAAAAGTTTGTAACCAGGCTGTTTTGGGTCACCATTGACTTCCATAGTAGGGAAACAAAATACTATGCCGGGTAATGTCAATTTTCAAATATAACCAATGATCAACAATACTCATGTACGATTTGTTTTTAACTTTAGGTTTCTTCTCTTGAGAGCAATGTTGGAGAGACCCTGTGCTCGCTAAAATTTGCCCAGCGAGTCTGTAAGGTGGAGCTGGGCCCTGCTGCACGAAAAATTGAGACGGGGGGACATAACGAAAACAAAAATTAACGCATACCTTCAACCCTCACAAGTGCAGGTGGACAAGCCTTGCATTTTTTTTCAATCCTACTCAAGGGCTACAGTTCTGGATACATCTGTGATGCCACATAAGTTCCATCTTCTTGTTACCCAGCAATGGCTTTTTTTCCACCAGCTGATCTGCACGTCAAAGTCTCACCAACACCACCAATATCAAGACAAGCTCTCCGTCACCATAAGTTCAAGATATAACAGAAAATTCTCCGTAGGGACGACTGGTGAGGATATTTCAGTAAATCTTGCATTAAAAAAAACTTTGTGGAATCACTACACAAGAGGCAACAGTATCTTATTGTGCAATGCTTTAAGTTTTTACTGGTATCTACTCAAAAACCTTTAAATTGTTTGGTATATTATATAGTCTAGGAAATAATGGCCAAATAATGTCTTTTTTTGTGTATGGTTGGTGTGGACTTCTTTGATTGTTTTGTGTGTTGAGCAGCCAATCCCTTTTATTAGGTTTAGAGGATGTGAGTTCAGCCAAATTGCACGAGATCAGCATTTCTCTGACCAAGCTGGTGGCTTAGCTTTTCAAGATCCGTAATGGTTTCATATCAACCCCTAGAGCCTCGTTAAAAAGAGATTTGATCTTAGCGTGTGCGTGTAAATCCACGCCAACGTTCTTATTTGCAAAATCTGGCTGTTTATCGTCATGGTACTTTGTCTTGTCGGAGTGCTGCAGGTTTTCGGAAATGTAAGCCTTATACTTGTTAATGACATCAATTAGGAGAAAGCTGAAACCGTTTAAAGACTCCTAGATTTCACATCTGAAAGAGCGACAGATATGCGTTTTCTGTGCGTATGTTCCTTCAATGAATCACACGTATGCATATTTGAGAGATGACTGTAAGATCAAATCTAGGATGGTTTCTGCTCGACATTTTATAAGTGAGGCCCCTAATGAATTAGTTGATTCTTGAGTTATTTGGTAACACCACCGAAGCCAGGATTTGGATAAGGAACCATGTGCTGAAGATGAGAATGAATGTACCTGAACTTTACAACATATTATGTGCAATAGCACCTCTCAGTGGTGAGCATCTCCTGTTTTGGTTTTGGCCCAATTGAGAGTGACCACACAGAACAAAATGTTACTATTTAAACATTAATATATATTTTAATTATTCATTCCTAATAAACATAATATATCAATAACTTTAAATTTATATGTGATTCCTGGGATGTTTAGGATAAGTTTACGTTGAATGGGTCATCATTGGTCTTTTAGTTTTAACCATGTCAAAGAGGGAGGTGAGAAATGCACTTTATTGTCAAAGATTTGTTTTTTGTTTAACCAAAATCGTACAGTAGGTCTATCAATGTATCAATTCTAGAAATAAAGAAGAGTTAAATCAGTCTCCGATCATTTTAATAAATACTTTAAGAGACTGGTTCACGTACACACTCATTTATTCAAAATCTTTTGAAGCCAGAATAATGTACTCCAGTTATATCTGTACTGTTCTCCTCTATTATTATATTGTATTCTTCTCTGTAAAGTGAAAAACACTACATGAAAATAGGAATTTATCAGCATTCAGCTTCTGTTATAAAAGAAGTGTACTGACATTGTTTTATCATGAGACCCAAAAAGGAAAAGACGGAGTCAATTTAGAAAACAATTGTTTACTTAACAAATAATAATAATAAAAAGGAGAAAGTTGTCTTTGTGTACTCCATATGAAAACACAAAAACATCTGTATCTCACCCTCTCTCTCTCACACACAAACACTTACACTTCTAATCACATGATATGCTAAACTCAGCATAAGAAATCCATTTGAAACACACACTGCTCTATAATGAAGATTTAGGCAGGAAACGTCTTGAAGATCGGTTGTGCGTGGCCATCATGCTCAACAGACTCAATCGGAGTCTCCCTCTTCCATGCCAACTGCTCCGACCACTCCAGCCAGCTCTTCCTCACTTCCCTTGAGGCGTTCACCTGTAGAAGGACACAAATGCCCAGACATAAACAAGCTATGTACATCAAACATGTGTTTCACCAAAAACTCTTGTGTGCTGATTTGGTGATCCATACAATACTTGCTTTCAAAGATATTGCAGAATTTTCTTTTAAATGGTGGGTTTAAGAGACAAAACTAGTAATGCTAGGTCTGGGCCATTTCTTAAACGGAAGACTGCATCCTCCGGAGGTCACATACATCATAAAGATCTTATTTTAGAAGAATAACAGTAATAAATTGGACCATTATTCTTAATTATGTGTAAATTGTTGTATTATGCTTATGACTCGCAAATATAATGCTCAGTGAAATAAAGCAGACTTGATGACGTATGCAGCCTATAAATGAGTCCTCCGGAAGGAGGCAGCCTTTCGTTTGAGAAACAGCCCTAGTTTGTGCCAGAGGAGTGTATAGAGACAGGAAGTCCATATATGATGTCATTAAGAGACATCAGATCTCCAGAGCTTTTGAACCTTCTCAGCAATTAACCTACCAGGCCCTGGCAGCACTTAATGCAAAAATTCTGTAGTTCTATAGTTTCAAAATATTACTGATAAAAGTAGTGATGCAGAGATGGATTAATGCTTTAGTTGTACATTATTATTTTATTTGGATCAGAACATTCTTATTAGTATAAAAAAAAATTAATTGTAATTATGAAAGTGCTTCTCTACATCGTTATCAACTTGCAATTAGAACAATTATTGAAATTGTGTGATGACAATTATTATAGAAATGTCCTTGGCGCAGACCTGCCTTAGTCTCAGTCATGTCATACTCACGTATAAGTTCAGCAATGGCTTTCTGTGTTCGCCTCTCTAATTTCTCAAGCTTCTTGGCAACATCCCTCTTTAGATCCCTATTACCAACACACAACACAAGCATTAGGCTAAATGAATGAAAATTTTAACCAAAATGGATTTCAATGAATATGATGCATGGTTGCATTTTAGCAGTAAAAACGAAAGGTTTGTACCAGTCTGGTTTTCTGGGGGCAAGATTGGCCAGATCCTAAAAACACAAGAGTGAAAAAGAAATAAGATTAGTTTAAAATCAGACACTTTGCAACAAAAGAAAAAAATGAAAATGAAACATAACGAGAAATAATGACTAGTAAAGACAATGGACACATACAGTGTAATTTGATTACTGAGATGCTTCTTTGAACGAATTGTTCAAAACAAGACTCACAAATAGGTTTGAAGCACCTACTTCAAAAAGTTTGCAAACACATTTGCAATATTTCCATTTTTTGTAAAGTAGTACTTTTATTTAGCAAGGTTTTTTAACTTAAATCCAGAAATTTGGATTTAATAATACATATTAATTAATAGTTGAGCTGCAAATACAAAAAAATTCTGAAGGATCATGTGATACTAAAGACCAGTGTTAATTTTGACAGCAAATTTTTATTTAGTCTTAGTCCTTTGATTAAAATGACATTTAGTTTTAGTCATATTTTAGTCATGTGAATTGTTTTTAGTTTTAGTCGATTAAATCTATAGTAAATTTAGTCGGCTAAAATTGAACGGGTTAGTAGTTACGGGAATAGTTACAGTGTAATTAATTCATTATGTGTTTCTCTAAAATTTCCAAACTCAATATGTTTGACATTAAGATTTTATTATAATAGACCCTGATTTAACTGTGGTGACACAAAACATGAACAAATATA
>JAUCMU010000030.1:8057071-8068523 GCA_032275025.1 Enteromius treurensis
GTTATGTACATGTACTGAACTGTTATTATTCAACCATGCCAAGGTACATTCAGTTTTCCATTCTATGGCACCTTTAAACAGTACAAAATGGTCTGACATAAAAAGAAAAAAGTACACATCCTTTTGACTTCTAAAAGATTGTTTATTTTTCTCTAACATGGACACTGTTTGTCACTGACCCAACTATATAAAGCCCACATTCATCACCAATTGATCTGTATGACTGCAAGTAGAGTCAAGCCATGTAATTAGATGGGCCGGGACCAACGAGATCGTTCACGTCAGCTGTGTCACTATTCCTTTTCAATGCTCATGTGTGTAGGGTTATCAAACTAAAGCGTAATGAAACGGAAAAACATGTCACCAAAGACAAAGCATTGTGTCCACTACCTTAATAATACTCAACTTCACAGCCAAACCCTATCAAGGCCATGCAAAGCTGCACCAAATATTATGACCCCAAACAAGAGCATTGAAGGGTTTTGGAAAAACACTCAAAACAACAGACAAAGAGCCGGGACCTCCTCCCTGTCCTCAGCTTTCCTGAAAAGACTTCCTGACCACCTGCTGGGACAATACAGGACCACTGGCTTTCCTCATCTACACTAGCGGCCAAACAATCCAACACAGAATGTTTGTCAAACTCTAAGTGAGCATTTCGAACATCCTGGAGTCCTGAATAATTTGTGGCAAAGGGACTGAGAGAACTGGCTAGAACAGTATCCTGTGTCTAATTTAATTACATACAGAAAGATGGATAAATGCTCTAAGGGAAAAGCTCTTGTGTTCTTGAAGTGCTCAGAGGGACGGAGCTGAATTGAGGGCCTTGACAGTTTGGTGGAAAGTCTCTCGTTTCTCAGAGCTAGCAAAACAACCGAGGGGACCATCATCAGGCATACTTCAACCTAAAATAAGCAGCGGTGGTACAGTAAATCCTGACTGCTGACAAAACGCATTTAGAGAGAACAGAAATAACAAATATGCTGTGGTAGGATGGGTTGCTTTGCTTGGGAAAATTCAAGTCAAGTTGGGCATTTGACATTTGTCCTACTGCGACAAAATATTATCTGGCACGGGTGAAAGGCTAAGCTGCATTCAAAAGCTGAGCAGATATTCATGATTTGCCTCACCTCACTTCAGAATTTTGACAGCTTAAACAAAAAGAGCAAGCTGTTGCCCAAGAAAAGTGGATGTTTCCACTTGTTCAGTATGGAACACGATAAGCAGAACACAATAATGCACAATAAAGTACACCACTGTTCAAATGTTTGGGATACGTACTGTACATTTTTTCATGTTTTTAAAGCAGTCATGTTTGTTCACTAAGGCTGCATTTAAAATACAGTAAACATAATATTGTGAAATATTATAATATTCCTATTATGAATTTTCAGCATCATCCCTACAGTCTTCTTCGACCAGAAACATAAGCATTATCAATGTTCAAAATTGTTTTAATAACTTTCTTCTCTGTCACTTTGAAATGAAAGTATTTTTTATTCATTTTGATTCATTCTCACTTATTTTGGCACAAAACAGACCACTAAATCCCCTCAATTACTAGTTTATTTAAGAGTTTTCTTAATTACAATAAACTAAATTACAATAGAAATTGATGCTTTGCTTTTCTAAAGACAAGTAGATTGTCTTGTCAGGTATAACAGCAAAGGAAGTGTTGGGTGGTGAATCTACTCTCATTGTTTCCAAGCGGTGTTGCCATTTTAATAATGCATGTTTAAGGAGACACACCTCTGTCTGACAACCCTCAATATCACCATCTCAAAATCCAAAGTGAATGCCTTGTAGCCACAATGTTATAGAAGTGTTAAATAAGTTAATTCTGTTATTTATTCACCCATTCTCATGTTGTTCTGAAACTAAAAGGAACATAAAAGAGGATACATACAGGTTTGGAAGGACATGAGCTCAAGAATATGACACACTTTTTTAATGTGGACTATTCCTTTAACATGTACTTAGGAAGACATAATCCAGATACTGGGTGATGATTGTTTAGGAACCTTTGCAAACGGTCTATGCCAAACACCTCTTGAAATCAGTGAGGGAAGCACAAGGGTTCTGTGTATCTGAACGTAAACAATAGAAAAAAAGCAAGAGCTTGAGGCCTTGGCTTGAGCCTGAAATAGAGCCGAGAGTGAGAGAGACCTTTACCTCACAGCCCTTCTTAAGATCATGTAAACAGAGTCCAGCTTTGTTATTTATTGTCCATTTAGAACAGGCAGTCTGCTCAACAAGGACCTACTATTTAGTTCAGTATCCTTTTGCATACGTGACACGAGATTTGATATCTTTGTGTTTTTACCTGTGTTTATCCTCTGTCTCAGAGTCTTCCAGAGCTCTTTTTCTCTCAGGCTCTCCATCCTCAGACGGTTGTCCCTTTAATTAAAAAAAAACAAACATCTAGTTAATATATGCAAAGAGACAGAATCCAAATGATGTACTCGAAAAGGATTAAGATACATCGAAGCTCAGGAAAGTTTTGATGTACAAAGACAGAGCCAGAGTAGTTCTATTTACACCACATTTAAGGAAAACAAGAAAATGCTGGTTAAACTCTATTCTGTAAGTTACCAAAACTGTTTATCAGTTTACATGAGACAAAATAGATTAAGCAAGACTAAAATGGTGTGCTGTTTACTGTAACAATGTAGAAGAGTCACTGAACTAAATAGGAAAGCATTCTATTTGTTACACATTAGAGTTATGTTAATGTTATTTGTTTATCGATCACTAACACTCTAAATACATCGAGGCATAACTTCTGATATTTTTTAAAGCTCAAAATAAATGTGTTTAAAAATTCAAGCCTTAAAATGATCACCGGTAGAGGAGTTTTATCAGGGTTTGAGTTAACTCTGCAGAGCATTGGACCTCCAGGGTAAGATTTGAGAAACCCTGCTATATTGCTTTAGTGTTATGCTAACTCGCTAACTAAAGCATGTTAGCCGGTGAACGCGCAGTTATCCTATGTCTTAAGGAAATAACAGTTGTTTTCGCACTTACTTGAAGTTGCCGATCTCGTAGAGCTTTTAATCTTTCTTTTCTTTTCAAAGCTTGCTCTTGTAAAGAACCCACAGGCTTCTCCATAGTGAAAATGAAGCATGGGGAGCCGGATCGATGAATTTGTTTTCGATTAGGCGGTCTGTTCAGAGTTTGCTAGAAGAACACCGAACATATCGATTTTTGCTACTCCACTTGTCAGACTTGAAAATAACGGTAAAATATGTAGATAATAAATTATTATATACTGCAATGCACTATAAGACAGCGAAAACACAATTATAATATTACATTCCTTACAAAAAATGTAAAAGTTAAATATAAATAAATGTGCATAGCATATAAATTGATATAGTGACATATGCAGGACTTTTTTGTGATTTCTTTTTTTTTTTTTGATAATTGATTCTGTAAGCATCTGATATGTGCAAGATTTGAGTGTACACACGTAGACTCAAGTTGGTAGTCTGATTATGTAGGCTATTTGCTGTATATAGCCTAAAGAAAAATTAAATGTATTATCGTTTTCGCAGGCCTACTCCAACATAACTTTCTTTAAAAAAAGATGATTCTGGAGCTTCTGTTTTTCACACAACGAAGGTGGATAGTGATTTACAGTCTATAGCTATTTTTTAATAATTTCATGTTTGTACTGCAAACCAATTAATGGCTGATTTACAAACACACACACACACACACAGAAAAAAACTAGCCTACACTTCTAAAAAAATTTCAATACAATAAAAAAATATAGAGCTTACAACTGCATATAGAGTTTAAAACAACATAACAGTAATATATGTAAGACAGATAACCAGTAAGCTATATTCTGGTCTGTTTGAAAAGCTTAAGAAAGAAAGAAGTAGCCTAATATGTTATATATATATGCATTTATACAGCTTGTGCAGATTTTAGTTTAGTATTAAGTTATGAACAACACATTTTATTGCATGAAATGAAATGAAATCAAGAACAAATTCAGAGATTGCAACTCATCTGAACAGAAACAAAATGACCCACACAAGTTCCCCAAACAGGCGAACAAACACCCCGAACATGACATGGTGTGGAATGTAGGGCATTGCCATGGCAATACAGCTGCCTCTAGGTCCATCGTCTTCCCAGTGACCAAACAGTCACAAAGATGCACTTAGCAATGGGATTAAAACCAATGGTGTATTATAACCCCAGAATACCATTTTATTTTATTATTAAAATGAGTTAAAAATCATTAAATGTGTGCTTTGATTTAAAAAAAAGGATGTATTGTGTAAGTTGTGGTATCTATCTTTTAATCTATGTAAAAAGGTTACAGCCATCAAAAGCATTTTGTTGTTCCCATCAGTCACTAAACACAGGAGACCCTTTAGAATTATGTTAAATATGGCGGTGTCATTGTACATGCAGTTATAAACAAAAACAAATATGCCAACTGAAAATGGAAAGACACTAAATGGGAACATTCAGACTCTTTACCAACATCGACAAGTTTATTTGCATAGAGTTTGCATGGGCTCTCAGAGGATGCAATGACCATATGGATCTTGAATAACTTTGAATGTAAAATAGTAATGTTTTACTGGCAGAAGCTTGAGCTGTGGAGAAAAAAACTCATCAAGTCACATTGTTTATGTGATTAAAACAACATTAGGAGGAACAAGGAATCCTTTATAAATCATGGAAGGAAAGTATTAGAGAAAACATTGAAAATATGTTTTGTTTATATTTGTGTATGGTATTTAGTTTGATTCTGAATGGTGAGAGTGTGTTTTGTGAAGAATAATAAATACCGCAGTGTGTTGTGTATATAATGATGACACACTGTTCCTGTGTGTGTGTTTGCTTTACCTGTGCTCTCAAAGCTTTTTCAGAGACTCCAGCCTCAGGTGTCCTAACCCCTGTAGTTAAAATAAATTACAACTAATTAACATGAGTAATGTGACAAATCCCAATTACAGTATGATCCAAAAATCACAAAACTGTGATACAATGAATCAGATCCAATGTCCTAATGCACAAATTCCAGTTGAGATGGAAGCGTCATATATTCAGTCAGCATTTACTGCACATAAACAACTTTCTTATGCATTGTACTGCCAGAACAAACACACACACATCAGAAATGAAGGACTGAGACCTCAGCCAGAGAAAATACTGTCTGTCATTGTCATTTTTAATAAACTTTCTTTGATTTATTATTGTTTTTCTTTGATTTTTGGTTGAACTACCTTTAAATAGATGTCAAAACCTCAAAATCTTTGAATGAACTTTTATAAATGAATGAATGAATCAATACAAATTATAATAAATAAATTCAATTCAATTAAACATACAATAAAAGATAAATATATTATAAATAAACCTGATAAATAAATAACACTCTCCCCCATAATTATATAGGACCCTGGTCAACTAAACCAGTCATATGGGCCAATTTTTCAAAAAAAAAACAACAACAACTGAATAAATAAGCTTTCTACTGATGTATGGTTTGTTAAGATAGGACAATATTTGAGATACATGAAAATCTGGAATCTGAGGGTGCAAAAAAATCGAAATATTGACAATATCGCCTTTAATGTTTGCCGAAATTAAGTTGTTACTGTAGCAATGCATCTTACACATTAAAAAATTCTATATATCTGTCTATATATCTAGCCTATCCATGTATCCATCTTTTCTGTGTACTGGTAGCTACACAAATAAATAAATGCATCTGAGATTTGAATCTTGTGGTGATCAATATTGATCACTTATCATCTGATCTTATTTTTTAATGTGGCCCAAATGTCCTTTTTCATAACAAACCAAGTCACCAGAAGAAGTTCCTGCTCTCAAAGTGCCATTCCACCCCCTGGTAATTCTCCCAATCAGCTGTGACACCGTGATGCTCAATGGTTTTCCTTCATCTTGTGCAGCTCTGAGGCTGAACTCCTCCCGGCTATGTCTTGCTTTGCTCTCTACTGCCGCTGTAACGCTCGAGAGGAGGGGAGTGAGTGCGATCAGGGTAATGAGTGCGTGCACAGACAAGTGCGTTCAACTCCTCTAGAATTCCTCCGGCAGAGATGTGCGTTTATCCAGCGCCTAACCTGCGAGATTTCTCAGATGTCGCTCTCTGCTTTCTCTAGTTTCTTTATTCGGAACTGTCATTTTGACCCACCCTCCATCTAAAAGACATGCAACTTTGGGAGAGCTTGGCAACCAGGTAGTGGACAGCTGTACAGCAGCATGCTGTTTCCAGCAAGCAGTATTCCCTGGATCTTCGCTGAGTCAATCCGTGACCACTTCGTTTGTGGATGTACAATCAGATGTTTTGATTGACGCCTAAGTGGAGGTAATACGCAGAAGAGCGAGGGAGAATGGCTTCGAAAGATCGACTGTACGAGCTGTGGATGTTATATTACACTAAGGTGAGTCACGAGCAGGCGATCGCGCGAGCCACTCGACACCTGTTGGCTTCGGAGTTGACGCTGTCGCAAACTTGCCCCTGTCATTTCGGATCACCTGGCATCCTGCATATAGTTAAAATGCAACAATACTCGCCATAATTCCGTGCCCCTTTGTGTAGAAACAGTTTCAGGAAGTGCGTCCGTGGTTATTTTTTCTTTGGGAAGGTTGCGCGTGCACGTACACAGTGAAAACATTTGACTCTCGCTTAATATTTCATTAGTGTGTTGTTATGAAGCTTCTGACAATTGGGATGACAAGGACTGATGATATTTTCTCTAAGCATAAAGCTGTGGTTGATCACAACAGGTCAATTTAATGTTTACAGTTATTATTCTGTGTAGTTCTTGCGTTTGGCCGTGAGTGAGTCAGGTAATGTCTCTTCCTGCTCACTTCTCTTTTTCTTGGCATTATGCAGATAGTATCTATTTCATAAATAACGTGGTTTGCAAATTCTTTTATTGGAAATAAATCATCAGCAATAAAGAGAATAAGATGTCATTTTTAATGTTTAATTTTAATCTTTAATCAAAGTCGGTAAATTTTAATTGCATGCTTGGATTATTTATAGTTGATTTAAAATGCGCATTTTGTGCAAATTATTGCTGAAATGCTTTATATCTGTTCACTCGTGAATTAGCATGTGTTCGAATCGAGAACGAATCGTTATTTTGAATCGGATCTTTTTAGTGAATCGGCTGAACTGGCGTCCTGACACCTTTTCCTAGCCGTCAGATTTTTTCAGCCATTTCTACGATTTTTTCACGAAAGAACGATAGTTTATCGATATTTCACGAATCGATCCGAACAGTTCTTGTCAGCAGTTTACTGACTCGTTGGGTAGTATGTTTACAGTTTGAGAGTTGACAGTTTTATCAGCAGTTTTATGACTTTGTTTTTATGAGTTGAATCGTGGTTGTAATAAAGTGAACTGTGGGGCCTATGAGATCACAGTGTAAACCGTTAAAAATAAAGAAAATAAAGCAAAAATCGAAATTAAATTATATCTAAATTAATTTTCTGTATAGATTTTTCTTAGGTGTTTTTCCAGTATTTTGATTAGTGTTTTAGAAAATGGATAATGTCCTGGGCATGATACTAATCTATATGTGTAACCTACCATATCATTTTTTTTTTCTAAATAAAAAAATGTATAATTATAATTGTGTATTATAATATATATTCTTTTTATTTTAGACATTTAGAATATGTAATATGTTATTAAAGGAAGTCAAGGGCCATTTGATTCACTGAATCTTTTTTTTTTTTTTTTTTTGTGACAGTTGAAAGAAACTATTCTGGAATAACCTGATTAACAGAAATGAGTCGGGCTTCCCTTCACTATGAATAAGATATAGACATGCCACATTAAGAATGGTTATGGTGACAACACCCTCTGGCGGAGTAGTGCATACAAAGACCACACTGCACTCCTGCACATTTTTTGAGAGCAATAATAATTTGTTAAAACAATACTGGGCATCCATGTATTCCTTCCAAACTCTGTCATGATGGACTGGTCACAGATGAAGTCAGCTGTAACGGCTCACTATAGCAAGTGTTCTTTATGAATGGCTACCATGGCAACCGAAAAAGCAGGTGCAGGATACAAGAAGCACCAGGGGTCACCACAGAGAGTGCAGAGAACTGTTTTACTTTGGCACTCTTTAAAAATATTGCATAGTTATCAGATTGCATGAAAAAGACGCTTTATAAATTATGCAATAGTGTTCCGGTCTGGTCTTGGCACCAAGTTCTCCAGATAGCTGGGAGCGTTTTTCTAGATCTCATTCATTTTATAATCTAAAAAGCAACCCTATGTCTTTTTCTCCCCCTTTTTTTAATAACTTCACACATACATCGAACAGGGATCCATACCAGACATGCAAAGTAGATGAACTGGTTCCTCTGACTTGTTTAAGCAGGAAAACGGGTCTGCCTTTTTCTGCAGTTACACTGATAAAGGTTTGATTTTTTTTCGTGAAACAAGGATAAAGGGAATATGCAATTCTTGCACACCTGTATTTGAGTTAGTTTCCCCTGCATGGTTGACAGCACAGTGCATTCCAATGTTTTGAATCTGGTTTTGAAACACCCATTTTAATGCTTCTGCTGACTACTGTCTGCTGCGATATACTAGATAAGGTTGAAAATGTGCTTGTTTTTCTCTGGGATCATGAGGGCTTGCTCTATTTTAAACCCATTAAAAGCTCTACTCACCTATTATGCAAGTCATTTGACCATAGAATGAGTCCTATGTCCTCCCAGTGTAATGAGGTCTCATGGGAAGCTTGTAAATTTGGACTGACACAATGTTTGTCTTTCTTTAAGCTTTATTTTATTTTAATTTATTTAGTTTGTTATTGCAGTTCCATGCTGTTTTAGAGTCTGGTTGCAGACATGAAATGTTTGCTCAAGCATAAATTGAACCCTTTTTATCCTATTTTTAAAATGTGTCTATTTTGATCTTATTGTGAATGATTTATTCATTATGTACTGTATGTCATGTTCATGAATTTTTCTGAAAAATACCTGGATCTTCCAGTGAGAAGAGAAACATTTCATTATTTAGTCCACTTTTTCTTTAAAGTGTCAAATATAATAAGATATTTTATTATCCAAATCAAGATTTTTTATTTTTATTAAACTGTTTAAATTTACAACACTGCCAGCAACAGAAACAGCAGAAAGTCTCAGTGAAAATTCGCTGTCTGACAGTAGGTGGCACTTTTGGACAAGCAGAAATACTATGGTTACCATGGTTCCCCTGTAAACAAAGCCATGCTGTTCTCATAAACTTAAAAATAATTTCTAAAAATCGGCATTTCACTTTTTTATTTATTATGTAAATATGCTCCCGAACCTTGCTCATCATCATTTATGCTGCGTCCGAAATCGCTTACTTCCCTACTATATAGTGCGCGAAAAACAGCATGCGAGGCGAGTAGTATGTCCGAAATTCATAGCATTCGAAATTCAGTAGGCGAGAAGTACCCGGATGACCTACTGCTTCCGGCAGTTTAAAAGTTTGAAAGTTTAAATTGTCGCGCTGTTGTGACGACGGGTTACACGTGACAGCATCAATATGGCGGATGTAGTACGTCCGAGATCCATTCATACTATATAGAACGTACTGTTTTAACGGTCGGGTAGCACGTTCGGTTTTAAATGTAGTACCTACTTAAGAAGTATGCCATTTCGGACGCAGCCTGTGAATACGACTAAAAAAAGATCCTCCGAGAGCGACTTGGAAAAGAGGGGCGGGGTCAGCGGAGCTCGTGGAGATTTAAAGGGGAAGTACACAGAACAGAGTGATTTCAAAAGAGCTGTTTCTGACAGGGTAAAATTAGCTTTTTTTAAATCATCTTTGAGATTTTTTAAAACAAACTAATACAAACTTTCCATTAAGACCCTAAGGAATCATATTAGCTTGTGGAAAATTGGCTTTGTATGACTCCTTTAATCGTTGATTAGTTGAGAGGATTAAACGAGTGAGATTGCTTTAGCCTATCAGTAGACAAGGAAAAACAACATACAAAAACAAAAATGCAAAAAAATGTTTCTTTTACTGTACTCTAAGACGCAGTCAGTGTTAGCCAGTCATGTCCTTACTCTATCATTACTGTGACAACATCAGTTGTATGCATGATGTCACAGTGTTAATAGACGGATTGGCTGTCAAAAGCAACGTTACGGTCTGTTTGCTCTGAACACAATCCCTTCTTTCTTCTCATTTTGACTGTAAATCAAAGCTCTGGTGTGTCTGTCTCCGTGCTAGACGTAATTAATGCTGTCCCTGATTGATTACCCTGACTCTGGTGAGCAGCCAGGATGAAACAAGCCCCTTAAACCTTACTGATTATTTGTCTGTAAGCCATTGTATTACTGTACTGTAAGGGAAATGCAGGCTGGCTGTCTGGGCTTCAGACATGGAGACTAGACCTACAGTAATCTGGGCAGTGTTACTCTTATCACATCACGTCGGTAAAGAAGTAGAGAGCTCAATCTGTGCTTTCATAAAATGTGCACATGATTTCAGTTAGCTAGCCTATATGTTTTTAAACTATATGAGAGAGATTGATGGATTCTATTACAGTTCATGCTAAGAAAAGCTTTTTGCATTGTATGCAATTTAGGGTTTAGATTTGTATAGTACTTCTGGTACTTCAAGCTGTTTTCCATAACGTCAAAGGGAATTATAATTTGATCTGACAAATAATATTCAATCATCATTCACTCACTGTCATGCCATTCCAAACCTGTATGACTTTCTTTCTTCTGTGAGGCAAAAACAAGAAATAGTACACCTCACTTTTACAGTAACACCCTAGTAGCATAACAGCACTAAAATTAAATCATGCTTATTTGAAATTTCTTTAGTAAAAACAAGTCATTTTATGTGCTCTTACCTGTACACACAGTGGGAAATACCAGTATTTCACTATAAACATTCTGTAACTAAATCACATCAAGGTTCAGGTTGCATTTTTTTTTCTTATTAATTTCCTCCAGAGGCATTAAAAAATGTTAAATACAAAGAACACTTTCCCACTGGTAGAAGCTCAGAATTGCAAAGTGTGTATGGGAAGCAGTAACCTTTGCAATTTCTTTTCCTATAAAAAGAGCGATTGCTGTAGTTGTCTAGAATTGTTGGTTATGTAGTGCTTGTCTGGTAATTTTGAAATGTTATGCATTTTTTTTTCTCTTCAATATATTTGATCATAATGAGTAATGGCTTATACAGAAGCATATACCGTTGTTTAACAATATCAGAGCCTATACTCTTTTATGAATACTGTGAATTCTGACATACTGTTTTTTTTTTTACATAGCCTACTGTTTTAGACTAAATGATTTGAAAAGTCTTGCATGCATCACCAGAAACCCTTTGCTTCCAGTTTCAGTTATCTAGTCAAGTCAAGTCAAGTCACTTTTATTTATATAGCGCTTTTAACAATACAGATTGTAGCAAAGCACTGAACAT
>JAUCMU010000030.1:8071207-8102864 GCA_032275025.1 Enteromius treurensis
AAGAACGACACATCACTAGTCTTGAGAAGTTCTGACCATCGCCTGATTGTCTATGCGCTTAATACACAGAAAATGCCTGTTTTAATTAAAATGATAGTTTAATTCCCTTTAATAGGCTACCGAAATATCGCGGTTCACGTGGGTGTGCCGAACTGAACAGGGCGAACCGAATGGTTCGATAAAGAATCGAAAACCGTTGCATCCCTAAAGTATATTGTACGAAAATGATTCTATTCAGTAGATTCTTCTATTTTTCTTAATAGTGTATAGTGCCAGTTTATCAAGAAGGCCCAATTTTTTACATTTTAATATTTGGATGGAAATGGTGCTTGTTCTCAAATGTTACATGCCATATGCAGTTAATTTCGTTGTTTTGGATGGAAACCCGGCTACTGTCAAAATCAGTTTTTGGAGAGAAAGTGCTTAATGTAGTGCGGGTTGTGATCATTTCAGGTCTAGCTCACCTTCTCTGGAAGTAACGTGTAAAACTTGGAGGACCGACCGCACCCTAACCATAAACAATAACCCAATATCTAAACATACTGAAAAGCTGATTTATTGACTTGCCTGTGTTTTTCTTTATAGGAATGTCTGATAGTTGCCCTCTTTGATTTGTGCACTGAATGTCTTCTGTGAGAAGCAACATCTACAATATTTAGATATTTGGTTAAGTATTCATCACCTCATTACCTTTTAAATAGATTTTTGTCCTCACTTGATTAATCTTGCAAACAGTTGACTAAACCTTTGTGTGTTTACAAAGCTGTACTGCATACTTATCACTTTGCTGAGGCCTAAGGTCAGTTACTGCCCAGTTTTGAAGGATGTGACATCTTGATAAATAGAGCATATACATGGCAGTTACCAAAGCTTATCTGGCAAAATCCGCTCTCGCTACAAAATAATAATGTTTTATCAGCAGAACCCATTACAAATGAGCTGAGTATTTGGTAAAGATGAGAATGAATCTGCGCTGTCAACCCCAAAGAGCTACATCATGTACTTTGAACAGCAGATTAATCAAAGGGATGCCAAAAAAAGTTGGCTGCTTTTATGATTGTCACATATTTGTTTGAATCATTGACGCAGCTGTTGACTTCATCACCTGCTTGAAGAGGCAGTGGATGTGTGCACACTAACAGACTGTCTGGATAAACCAGAAGGCTGTGATCTAAGCTTTGACTTCAGGCTTTTGCATTGATGCGCCGACGCTATTGTTTTTGTACAATGGCTTTGTTTTTATGTTGCAAGATGTTCTGTGTTACTCAGCTGCGTGCTTTTCTGAAGACCACAACTCATTCTGTATTGCAAATCTAGATTTTATCTACTTGTTTGTTATTAATTGTCTTCAGCAAAAAATAAAATGGTATTAATAATATATTAAATAAGAAATACAAATATTTGAATATATATATAATATATAAAATAATACAGTTATAAAATATTATTATATATAAATATAATAATAAATATAATTACATATAATATAATAAATATAATATAAAATAAAAACATTAATAATATAAAATATTGTTAATGCCACATAAACAAAATAAGAAATACCGCTATTTTAATTAAAATAGCAAATAAAACAAATATATAAAATTATCACTACTACATAAGGAATGACCTCAACAACAAAACAGAATAAGAAATACTAATATCTTAATATGTCATTACTTAATTATCACAATTTAATTTGACTTCCATTATGGTAAAAAAGCACATCATATTTGATAATCATAAGCTATATCATCACTTTAGTTTTATTGAGCAGCTCTAGCATACAGTATAGCATAACGTCCTAGTATTTAGTAGGTTATGTGATTTTGGTTTTGGAAGTGATACTACAACTATACTCTTAACTGACTGAAATTCCTGTGTGGTTAGTGAGACGTAACAATTACAGTTGTTTAGGGTTTTTTTCTGCCATTGATGTGTGTGCATTGTATTTATGTGTATTACATGTGTATTTAACTTAACATTTTCTCATATGGGCAATGGAGCATTTAGTTGAACATTGGCTTTTCTATTTTGTTGTTCAGTTTTTCACAAAAAGTATTACATTTTTATTAAATCATTGGTAGACTTTTTAAAGACTGGTATAGGTAGCACAAGGTGCTTTAACCCCCTGGGGTCTGAGGTGATTTTGAGGTCCCTGGTATGTTTTCAATGCTGCAGGGAAATCCACACTGATTTTTAAAATAAAATAAAATCCCCAGGTGGAGGGATAAGTCCAGGCCACTGCTGTCAAGGAGCTCCAGTACTTTCCAAAACTTACCCGTGGGACTGTTTAACTATATTTAGCCCTCTTTGACTCATTTAGCAGCTTCAATCATCTGGAAGAAGGCTAATCAGGAACAGTTAATCAGCCATACTATACTACCTTGTTCAATGGTATGTCATGAATCTACTATTTATTCTATTATAATCTTGATCCCACAGTCAGTCTGTGGCCTAATTAAGAGGAAGTTTTCAGTGCCTTCTTTTACATTGATGCTTTAAGGATATCATACTGTTTGCTTGTGTAGTGGGTGAAGCTGGGAGCCGTTGGTGGAGATGCGGCCTGTTTGTATGGCAACTGGTTGGGCCTTTTTTATTTGGCTAGGTGTGTATAAAGTTCATTTGTCTTAAATAATTGGGTAAATCTTAAAGCATTTTGAATGTGTGTTGCCTCCAAAAGAAAATATTTGAGGATTTTCACATGTATCCTGAGGCCTGTGTTTACTGACATTGCGAATAATTAATAGAAACCTAGAGAAAAACTCTCTTTGTGTCCGCTGAGCATCTGCGAGCTCTCCGAGCCGCCAGGGATCTCAAACCGAATGGCTCATCTGTGATTTGCCATCTTCACAGAACACCGCTGGAGTCAAATAGCATTCAAGAACTGACCTGAATTTAACTAACTCTACTTTATCTTCACAGGACTAGTATCATATTAACAGAAAAATGGAAATGAATAGCAATTAGTTTCCATGAGTAGGATACAAAATGGTGTCTCATTAGGGGATTGAATTTGATCAATTATTGTCTAGCATGAAATTAGTCCATCATGAAAATTAGTTCATTTCAAACGCATTAAATTTCTCCATCCTGCGTTAAAATGGGGGTTTTGGCCAGTAGAAAATTAGAAATATTAATTATATTTTATTTTCTAATGCGTATTTATTTCCCATATTTTACTGTCCGTATATTAACTGATTTATTCTGATTCTGATTTCTTATACTTTCTGAAAATTTTACCCAGTTTAACTTTTTCATCAAAATCAGTATTGAATAAAAATATATTTGAATATAACTGAAATATAGGCCATATGGTTTATTACTTTAAAACTACATAAAATTTTTTATGTTTTTCTTAATGAATAACCAAAAACTTTATTTAGACATTATTATGTTCTAATATGTGTTTATTTGCCTTATTTTAATGTCCATATATTGACGTTTTAAGCCCTGTTTTATAGCTTGTTCATAAGAATCAGAAAGTATTTACAGTTGCACACGTGTACATTTTCACATCTAAATGTGAATCCAAAAAATAACATCGGTTTCACAATATCTGTTTCGGTTCTTCGATCTGCCTAAAGCTTTTTCATTTCCCATTATCAATTAAAGAAATGTAGCATGTTGGCTGTTGCTGGTATTTTGGACCGTTTGTTTGAGGAAGTGCAAATTATAATTGTGTTGAAATGAAGCAACCCTGACAGATCATCTAGTGATGTAACAGAGGTTACAAGACCGCCCAACCTCTGTGTAGGACATACAAACTATTGTTACATTGTTATTACCGCATATTTCATGTGTATATGCATGCATTTTTGTTTCTTTAGAAAAGCATATAAAATAGAACGTGATTGCCGTACTGTAGCTGTCTCGTCAATCTGGTAGTCTCAATAAATGAAATCTGTGTCAAGTTCAAAATCTAATTTACTGGATTCAGCTGTGCCAGAGCTTAAAATGGAAAACTCATTAAGGGTGATGATATAAACAGTAGGCAACACTGGGCCCACAGAGACACACTGTTGGCATTTCCCCCTGTAAAGCTCAGCACTTAGTTAAAATGAAGTGATCAATTGACAAAGTGACTCAATACCAGCTCAACTTCAGTTCCGTGTCATTGCTTTAAGAGTTGAAATTAAGTGTTTGTTCCCCAAGCGGTCGTAAAAGCGTTTATTTTTTATTTTTTTATTTTTTTCATGCATGTGGTCAAGTCAGGTCATGTCACTTCCATCTGTCTGCTGATTCATACCGATGGCTGAATCTATGTCTTTAAAAACAATTCAGTGCATTTAGAGCATCATCGTGTTTTTGTCAGTCAGCATTAGGTAGCGTGATGGTTTGTAAAACAGTCGTTGTTTTTTCAGTTTATTGAAAGTGAATGAGAACTAGGTTTGCCATAATGGGTTGTATACCAATGTTTTGTACAGGTTGAAATTTGAAGGGTTGGTTCACCCAAATATCAAAAACCAAACCAGTATGGCGGTAGTTCATTTTCAATGCACAAATGAAGAAATGAGTCCATCCATTGAAAGTCTATTAAAAATGCATAAAGGATTCTCAAAGTCCATATAAATTGAGCAGTTCTATGATATACAGATTTCATTAAGGCTTCTATTCACATATTAAAATTGATAAATCATACTTGCTTGACGTTTAAGTTTAAATCTCATTGCTTCAAGCAAGTAGTTTTGAGCTATCATTTAACACTATTGATGTTCTCTTTGTACAGTATGTGTGTTGATCAGTGTTTTTATTTGAGTTAAGCCTAAATTCAGTATTGGCATACTCTCGCAGAAATTTACCGCACTCGCCAGCATTAGTTGTGCGCTCGCTTATTAATTGCATAGATTTGCCGCCATAGATAAGTGTGTTTTTCGCGAGCTGGTTGCTGCTCCTGCGGAGGGGCGGAGCATCGCGATGTCTATCGGCCATCGGCAATGGACGATGGCATCGTCTATCGACCAAACCCTAAGTCAGAGAGGTTAACAGCTCTCTGGATAGGAAGGTTAGCAGTGTGTAAAGACTTACATTCTGACACGTTTGTATACGGGTCAAAGACGAAAAAGTGTAATAATGCTTTAAATAGTTGTTTCCCCCCAAAAATATTGAAATAATAAAATGTAAATCTTTAAAAGTATACACTTTGCTTACATTTTAATGTGCTTTCTATGGGCATAAAATCACTTTTGATGCAGACATCTTAACATCTTTGAACCATGTTGTATATATAACTATTATGAGATTTTATAGTGCTTTTTTGCGATGTTTGAAAGCACATAACTGCGTGGAAAATAGTCAGCATATTATTCTAAATTTCTCTTTTTGTGTTTTTTCGAATGCAAGAAAGTCATGGTTTAAAATTTCACGAAATAAATAAAGAAAGACATAATTTTTATTACAAATGTTGTAAAAGGTTGCATCAGGTGCACCGTAGCTTGTAGTGAGATGAAACATTACCAGTAAAGCTGTGGTAGCGGTGAAGGAGGAAGAGAACATGGTGACGATGAGCCCCAGCTCGGAAAACACAGGAAATATGGCTCGGTTAAAGTGACTTGCCATTTCCTGGTTGGTTGACAGAAGTACAGACACCAAGAGAGCAGAAAAGAGCAGAGAGTAAACCAGCGGAGGTCATGATGGATTTTGAATGATTCTGAGGCTTAAAGGCAGACACATTCTGGACTTTATAGAAGCAGCCTGGTGGGGGCTCAGCAGAGACCGGGGTAACAAGAGCCCCTCCACCGCACATCACCTGCCATGAGACATGGACTGGCCCCTAAATGAACAACAACTGGTAAAGTTGATTTCTTTCCACCTTGAGCAGGTTTAGAGTTCTTTTAACAGTTGCTTTCTGGTGTAGGGCACATTGTTTTGGTATGCCAGAAGCCCTCTGCATTTTGCTATCAGAGTGTGTACATATCAGAGAGTGTTTTATGGAGCTGCTGACAGCCCAACTTCCCCTATATGAGTAGGTGGATCAAGCTGCATCATTTAAGCTAAGCATAGCTCATCTCTCTTTGAAATGTTTTCCACCAGCCGCTTTCCAATGACATGCAAGGTTTTGTTCGTGTCGGCACACATGTGACTCATTCTTGATAGAACTTTTACAGTAAATGTTATTGTGATATCAGTAGTTCCTTTTATTCATCGATGTAGATGACCGAAAAAAATAAAGAGTCATGGTTATGATTCTACTCGATTCTGCTTACATCGCATTCAAGGTTTACTTGTAATCAGTTTCAGTTTTTTTTCTTCTATGACTGTGCACTGCTACATGAACCTTCTACAAAGACTTTATCTTACTTAATAATACAGAAAGGACATGTGATCTGTTTATCTGCCGCCTTCAGTTATTATGGATACATGGGTTCAGATAGTAGGTTTGCAGTATGACTGATGCACCTTTAGATCGCGGTGTGCTTCAAAGTTGTTCCTTCACGCTCATCCATGACCAGCTTTCTTTGCTCCAGCTTATTCTCGACTAGTGAAAAGATGACACAATGTCATGCTTTAGGGCTCAGAAAAGGGACTTCTAAGAACAATATGATTTGAAGAGCGATAATGGGAATTTCTGGCAGATTAGGTTGCAGTGGTGGCAATTATAAGATCTGTTTGTCAAAGAAACGAATGCAGCTACTAATAATTGTTGGCGTATGGAAAACATTATGATGTGTGTTAGATGAACAACAGGTTGTTACTGGAGCAGTACAGGATGGACCTCATATATGCCTGAAAGGTACATATTTGTACCTTCTTTTATATTTGCCCTTTAATGCCAGACATGGACTGTGCAAGCGCTAGTTGATTTTGTCCCATAGACAAAACCATTGGCACTTATTTTATTGCACTACAAATTCACAGTATCCACTGTTATATACACTGCACAAGTTTGCATACCCTGTTTCCTGTTGTGTTAACACAAGTGTGTGCATGCTCTGATTTTGGAGATAGCATCGAGTCATGCTCATGGTGTAAAGGCTCTCTACGCGTGTGCAAAATTACATTAATTCCAAGTTGAATAGGTTTTAGGTTGCCTAAAAGACTACTGTATTAACTGGGCTAGTTGATTAACTGGTATTAAGAAAGTTTAGAATAATCTGGCTTCTGGTGCATTTGACCCCGATAAGATGTGTTACTGAAGAGCTTTCACAAATGATGTGTTCATAAACCACTGGACTGGGCACAAATCTAGAACTTTTGAATTTAGAGGCACAAGGAGTACCCATAGACACACAGAGATCAGCAGTTTGGATTATTTTGAAAGTTTGTAACCTAGACCTCTGTTACCTTGGGGTCATCCTGTCAAAAATGTTTTAAAGCCTCTTACTTTTCCCTTTTATCTCTCTCTGCCTTTCAGAAAGATGTCGTTTACCTGCAGCAATGGTTGGAGGCATTCGTGGCGTCTTTTGAGAAGGTCATTGATGTGCAGTCAACGGAGCCTCGACGGTGAGTCAGTTACATACTGACCTATCAAAATGTCACAGGCACAGGATGTTGATCTGTAGGTGGTCAGGTCCAGATGAAACTCTGATTATGATGGTATTTTAAGGCCTATATTTGTTTAATTGCTCATTTAATGGTTGAAAAATCCATATTTTGCGTGATTTCATATCATCCTGCTGATCTGATATAGTGAGTCTTGCAATATAGCAAAAGTTGAGTCTTGATATAGTGGCTAATGCAATACACACCAGATCTAAAGATTAGCACAGAGACTATGTCAGAGATGAAGGACCAATTCCAGCCCAGTGTTGTGGTTCAGCAAGGTTTGTCTATTTAAAATTTAGAAAATGTTACAGTTACAAAAAAATAAGCTGAGGCTGTTTGGAAAAGATTTTGAGTAACATCAATAAAGCAAAATGTAGTGCAATAGCTAAAGACATGCACAACTTAAAAAAAAGAAAAAAGCAGACAAAATATTAATTTGTGTGGACAATGCCAAGGTGTCCAAGCAAATGTTTAAATGACTGAAAATCCATTGACTTTTTTAATGTCTGTTTATCAGCTTAATCAAAATAAAATGATTTAAAGCAAAAAAAACAAAAAAAAAAACAAGCAAAAACTAAAACAAAACGAAAAGCAAAACATGGAACAAGCAAGAAATAAGGCAAATCAAAAACAAGCAAAAACTAAAACAAAACAAACAAAAAGAAAAAAGAAGCAAAATAAATAAGCATCAATTAAACCAAACCAAGACAAAACAAAAAAAAACAAGCAAAATGTAATAAAACAAACAAAAAGAAGGGAAGCATACATTAAAACAAAAAGAAAAAAAGAGCAAAACATAGAACAAAAACAAAAACCAAGCAAGAACTAAAACAAAACACACAAAAAAGGAAAAACAAACGAAAAAAGCTAAACAAATAAGCAAGACTCAAAGCAAAATAAAATAAAAATCAAAACAAAAAAACAATCATAAATTAAACAAACAAAAGTTAAGCAATCATAAATTAAAACAAAAGCAAACAAAACGACCTCCTTTATGTCTGCAGGCTGGAGGAATGGAACGCCGATGTCCCCCTCCTCCCCAAGGAGGTGTTGGTGTTCCTCAGCACCCAGCTGTGGCACAGTGCCCTGCACATGTCAGGGCAGGATCAGAGCAGCACTGCTCCACACCCACTGCTCCTCATCAAGTTCTTCATCATCATCTGCAGGTCAGTGCCCACTGAGCACAGAGCGCACACATCATTCTCTGAGCGATAATGCCCCAGTGACTCAAACCCCTGCTGATAAGCTTCTGTCTCCAAACAGCAGGGATAATGCAAGCCAGCAGTTTATGCTAAATTGCATAGCTGATGTGGATCTTCCCTGAGTGTACAATAATTCCATTTCTGATGTGAATCTCTGCTTGCAGGAATATGGAGAATATAGACTCTGAAAAGACCCCGGGGTTTGTGTTTGAGACAATCAAGCTCCTAAACTTCTGTTTGACTCAGGTAAGAAGTCCAGCCATCTGTGAAACAACTGAATAGCGGTTTGCACCCCTGCTGATACATTGAGCCATGGTGCTTACGTGGGAAATGCGAGTCTAGGTTTGCGTCATTTCATAATGCCGTTGCATGTGCTTGTGGTGTTGTTGTAACTAACAGAACAGGTTGAATCAGAAAGCTTTGGGTGGAAGACCTCTGCTTTATTCAAAAGAATGTTAGTGTGTAACAAGCCCAAAACTTGTGTAAGACTCAGTCGAGTGTGTTTATGCATGTTCTAGCTGAAGAAGCAGCCAGATGATCAGAGCACTTTACAATCGGTGGTACAACATGGTCTGCTGCTGTGCGAAAACCTCTTCGACCCTTATCAAACGTGGAGGAGACGGCAGGCAGGGTGAGTGTGTGTCTGTGAGTTGGGCAGGGTTTTAAACCACTACAGGAATGCGTAGGAGCCTTTAAGAGCGCCTAGCTCTGTTTCAGATCCACTCTAACAGTTAATAACACACCCAGCCCTCACCTCTCAGCTCTCAAGCCTTCTTTCAGAACTACACACAGTGCAAACTTTCTATAGCATGTGTGCATCTCTTCAAGAAGCACTCTTCTTCTTCTCATCCACTAATGTGCAGGTTATGAAATGAGGCGTATTATGAAACAGTGCACCTTTCTTGGCCCCTGCAAACAGCCTATTTAATAAATAGTTTTTATTTTCTGATGATTTGTATAACAAAATGACATTGTGTTTCAACCTCACAAAATAAATTGTACTGCTATTATTAAGATTGTTGTGCAAGATAACAATACTGATGTAAATTGGATTGAGTAAAGGATTATTACCCAGTTACATTGCTCCTGTTCGTTTATTATTGAATCAGTTATACCGATAACATGAAAATGTAAGATATATTCTTAACCATAGATTAGGAAGATGATTTACTGCCGTGTCCTGTAGCTTATTGCTTTAGTATTAATAAAGAACTAAGCAAGTATTTCCATAAAGAGCTTTGATTTGTGTGTTTTTCAGGGAGGAGGTCAGTATGCTGGAGAGAAGCAAGTATAAATTCTCCCCTCTTGTTCTACCAGAGGAGCTTCCTTTGCTCTTCCACGGTATGTCACCCACTCCTGCCTTTTGACAAAATCT
Source organism: Enteromius treurensis (assembly GCA_032275025.1). Classification (NCBI taxonomy): domain Eukaryota; kingdom Metazoa; phylum Chordata; class Actinopteri; order Cypriniformes; family Cyprinidae; genus Enteromius; species Enteromius treurensis. The sequence goes on from JAUCMU010000030.1 coordinate 8,081,270, forward strand.
TTAACCTCCATTTACTCCCATCTTCACATCCTGGAAGACATCGCACATCCCACCTCCTAGGAGACCAAATTTTGTTTGTAAAGAATCTGATCCCTATAGTATTAAACCATAGTGATTAAGGGTTCTGTTATTTGCCTTTGAATGTGCTTTATGGAAATCAGTGGAGTTGGCCTTTTTTAAGTGATAGATACATTAGTTATGACTTGTTTCTTCTGTTAGTTTGTGTAAATATCTGTCTAGACATTCTGTAGAAGCAACCTTCCATATACTATATATATATATATATATATATATATGGATATACAGGGAGAGATCTGCCTTTTGTTTATAGATTATTGAGGTAATAATAAGACCGTTGAGGCAGGAAAGAGTGAGGAATGGGATTTGAACATGAGACTTTTTATCAGCACGCAACTTCTGAGAGACTGTTGCAGCCTACAGGCCATGACTAAAACAAATCCTGATAGTGATGCAAGCTTTGTTTGAGTGATTATAAGCTCTGAGGAGCTACTTTCACATCTATATGTAGTTAGTAGCTGCAGAGAGTCATAGTAGCCTGTGGTCGTGAGGCGAGGTAAACTAGATTCTTGTGCGGAAAAGCTGGGTTTCACCAAAAGGTTTCTCCACATTGTGTTTACGATGTAATGGTAAACATGTTTGTTTGATTTTCTCATCTACATGTCCTAAATTCAAAGGTAGGGAGGCCATATGAACACAAACGTCAGGGTTTTAGAACTATATTTTGTGTTTAAATTCAAAAACAATCCTGATTGTTTTGTTTTACTTTGTTTTGTTATACTTTGCCTTTTTTTGTTTGTTTTGTTTTACTTTTTGTTTTTGATTATTTTGTTTAGTTTCTTTTGTTCTTTTTTAGCTTTGCTTTGCTTTTTGATTTATGTTTTTTTTTTCCAGTTTTTTGTTTAAATGAACACTTTTTTGAAAACAGGCTCATTTTCCAGTTAAACCACTGTTAAGTTTTACTGGTTTTAGCATAGATGATTGAATCTAATGCTGGGGACCGTTTTCAGGTTCCTCGATTACTACACCAGAATGAGAGTATAGTTCCTAGGTATATCAGCTTAGAATATTTTAACTTTTTATTTTCCGTCAGCCTTAGTATACAGTGTAAGTATAGAAGAGTCAAATTGTAAATAGTAAAAATATTGAAACTCTTTGGTCATTTTTGTTTGTGATGCTAACGGTTTAATCAGATTCAGTGATCTATGCTAAGCTACAGCTAATGGTGCTACTGCCAGAACCTGAGATCGGCTGAATGGATTCAAAAACTATAACACTTAACTGTTTTACTCTAGTTGAAAAAATGAGCTTATTTAAAAGCTTGTTCTTCTAAGTTTGAAGATCTGTGTTTATTTGAAGCATCAGTGTTTTTATATGATAAGTGGTTTCCATTTCATGACAGTTGCTTTTAAAGGGATAGTTAAAATAAGATGGGTATTCTATCAAACAGAATTGGACCACATAGACTTCGTTGTACAAAAAAAATCAGAAAATCGTCTTCGGTGTTCCAGAAAATAAATAAATGTGCATGTTTGGAAAAAACGTGTAAAGTGAATAAATGATGGCAGAGTTTTAATTTTAATGACCTTTCTCTCCATCAGATATATTTTTTGTGCCTTAAAATGTAAAATAATAACAATTGCACAAACAATGCTCAGCTTTAATATTCCTGTGACTAAATGACTGGTTACACCCACAGACTACCTACAAGAGAGCGAACTAATCCCAGAGTCGCTCGTGGTGAGACTGGTGCATCTACAGGGAGCTGTCATCAGTGGATGCAAGGTAAATGAGACTCTCTGGTCCTGTTTACGTCAACATTTATTAACTCATGAGGGATTTCAGAGGGATCTCTGATTTTGCAAACGCTTACCTCACCATATCAGTGTGTAATGTACTTTTGTTGTTGTGTGTTTTTTTTAGAGGAACGGCCTTCTCTCCATCACTCCCCAGGCTGTGAAGGACCTCATGTCTGTGCTGCGATCCTGGTGCCTCGCTCCTGCCTCACCCCCACAAGAGCCCAAGGATCCTCGGCTGCTCAAAATGACCCTGCGGTGCCTGACTGCAATGATCCACCTTCTGCACTCCAGCAGCCCGGACGAGAGGCAGGTGGAGATCCGGACGGTACTGGATAGTTACTTCCAGCTGCTCAACTGGAACCGGCCACCAGACAGCCAGCAGAGAGATATGCAGAGCTGGGAGGATAACCTCATTGCCCTTCTGGAACATATGCTGAGTAAGAGAATATTTGCCATCACTTTTTAACTTGTGATTTTCTTCTGTGGAACACAACTGAACGGGTCATACGGTGGTACATGCTCTTTTTTCAAGCTGTTTGGACTGAAATGTGTGTTGGGAGTGTGTGTACACAACCACCCTACATTGTGTCAGTACATTACAATATATGCAAATTGTTGTATTGCGTATACAGTAGTAAGACCCCATCCCCGTGCAATCCTCTTGACAATATTACGTCAGGCCACGTCCCGAAACATCCAATTAATCTGCTTATTAAACTTCTGCTTCACAAAGGAAGGCCACTTGAGCCTATTCAAAAAGATACATGCATGAATGGATGGTTTTACCTTTTACAACATTACAGGACTGTAGATATTTGAATCAAATCATTAGATCCAATGCAGTTGTGTTGGCACTTGCTTGTTTGTTTTGTGTTTATTAGGTTCCCAAAGACTGTTTGTGTGTTTAGTAGCTTTCGCGATGCCTCCGCAGCTTTGTTACCCCCTCTAGGTTTCTGTGTTTGTTAGGGTAGTCAATAATGAATTCAAATTTAAGGTTGAAATGTATATGAATCTATAGGGAAAATATATACTCTTCATTTCCTTTCTATTTGAAACGCTCGTCGCCTTCACTAATTCAGTTATAACTTACATGAAATGCTTCTGTAGTGCCATAATCATTTTCAAAACACAAATATTTCAGGCCTCTCAGTGAATATAAGGCCATAAACTGCATTTATGATAGTTATAAAACAAGCAGGAAAATGCATCTAGGTAAATGGAGTATAGCATGTCACAGCAACTTCCCAGAAGTATTTCATGTAATAATTCTAGATATTTAACCCAGATCATGTTTGTGTTCATTTATAATGTGTTTGTGGTGGACTTCAAGCCCTTTTGTAGAAGTTTAGAGTAATTGTAGCCAGTTCTCTGGAAGTAATTTAAATAGAGAAGCTGCAAAAGGTCACAAAACAGCTATTTGGTTGCATTTCATTTCTTCATGAGTAATGCAGCTGTCCCGGCACTGTTTATTTAAGTGCTTAAAACGGGCACAGGTCTATCTCTCCAGACGGCACAAGGCAAAAAGACTGAATGTTCTTGTGTTTTTGCCCTGCAGATGCCATCCCAGAGATCCTGCAGTGTTCAGACCGGCCGGTGTTGCAGGCTATCTTTCTCAATAACAACTGTTTCGAGCACATCCTCCGCCTCATCCAGAACAGCAAGGTCAGAACGCTACCTTCTTAAACCCTCGGAGATATCTGCAGCTGCGCTTCACATTTCCAACCCTGAGGATTCAGAAATGAGTCTCATGGTGGACAATGGCAAGCGGTCTGCTGATGTTTGTAACAAGTCGAATACTGAATGAGATTTGCCAGGGTTCAGTCCTGAGGTTGCTTCAAACAACAATTTCATATTCTCATAATATGCGTTTATTTTTACTAGCGCTGTCAAATGATTAATTGCGAATGGGCGAACAATATGCTAATGTGTCATGTTAAAACCAACATGAAACGGCTTGAGATTCATTTTAAAAGTGATTCACGGTCAACTCTTTCCTTTTGAGAGACAATAACTTTATACACGGTGCACTTTCAGATTTAAAGTTTGCAGGATGTTTTCATTCGTTTAGAGCTGTTACACACCGCATGAAAGTTTATTTTCAAAAATCCATAATAGGGGCACTTTAAAGCATTTCTTAGTAAGAAGGATAGTACCTACTTAATAGTTTGTTGTTGTTTTATTTTATTTTTATATATATTTATTATATTATATCTTTATCTTATATTATATCTACATTTCAATTTATTTCATTTAGTAATTTTAGTACTTCACCTAAACATTTCAATCACGAGTGTAACTTTTCTCATTTTCATTAATTTTTTTAGCTAATACTTTTATTTTATTTCATTTGATTTCATATTTATTTCAAAGCACATACATTTTGTGGATTGAAAACTTAAAAATTGTAAAAATAAATAAATAAAAAAATAAAAAAAGTTGTGCATTTACTGTCCTAACCTCGAGAGTAATTTGGCAATGAATAAACATTTGTATGGCAAGTAGAACAAGTAGAAAAAAACAGGAAATTATATCATAAAGAGGATCCCTGCAAGGTTAGTTCATTTCAGCTATTAAAAATCATGTTTTGCATTTCAATTACATTTCAATTACATTTAAATTGTAATAAAAGTAGTTATATTTAAATTAATGACTAATAGAAAAAAAATGTAATACCTTTTTTGTTAAAAAATCACTGCTTGATGAGTTAAATAAAACTTTTTTGAAGATGATATAAAAATGTTTTGAAACCAAAATGAATAAAAATGCAATTCAAAGAACGTATGAAAATCTTTTTTTTTATATATATATATATTTTTAAAGATAAAGAACAGTTCTTTTTCTCATTGACTTATTAAGACCAATATATTATTGATCTCATATTTTATAGATAAAAATAAATAATGACGGACGATTTGCTTCCCAGTGCATCAAAGTGACGCACAGCAATTATTTGTAGCACAGCCTGTGTTTCCGTCCTGTGATGAAATCTAGGTTCTGCGTCATGTTTGTATGTGATCACAGTCGGTTTGAGTAAGCTGAGTGGTTTCTGAGTGTGGTGTAACTAGGTATTTTGTTGTGTAATGAGGATTTCGTAGTTCTTCTCTTTTTTCGTCTATTACCTTTTCGTTTCTTTGTGCTTGCTTTGTTTTTATCTCACTCTCTTGTGTTCATGTGTTTGTGACGCTGTGCGTGCGTGTGTGTGTGTGTGTGTGTGTGTGTGTGTGTGTGTGTGTGTCCTGCAGCTCTATCAGAGTAACAGGTTTAAGGTGGAGTCTGAGGGCCAGTGTGACCTCACTACACGTTTGCTCACAGAGGCTGAAGTGGAGCAGGTACTTTCCCTTCACCGCTGATCAGTGTGGCGTTCGTCAGCAGGAAACCCACCCTTCACTTGACACAAACACAGACACGCAGACGAATACACAGACACACAACTGCTGACCGAGCAACATTAGATTCCTCGTAAACAGCGTGCAGTGTTGTCTGGGTGAATATACAGCAGAAAAACATCTGCATGTGTCGTTGCGCGTGCCATTTAGTGACACGGTTGGCTTGCATGCAATGAAAAAAAATTAAACCTTCAAACATTACACTCTTATTATTGTACCATGATGATCAGACATGACATAATTGTATTGTGTTCTAATATAGTCTGACAAATAACCTTAAATATTTAAGTGAAAACTGGAGTCAGACTGCTACAGTATAATCATGTAAAATGATCTAGAATCAATTTGTAAGCTTTTTTACCAAATTAATAATTTTTTAATTTAAAATGTGCTCGAGCATGCATATTTGAAGGTCGAAAATAATGTGTTTGTTTTAAAATTCATATATGCATGCATAATGTAATTAAAAAAATTTTAAAAAATAAATGTATTGTATTTTTAAAGAATTATTGTTATTATTTTAAGGTGTTTGTTACACTTACTATTATAATAACAATACATTATGCAGAATTATATGCAAGTAACCCTTAGCCAAACCCTAATCCTAACTATATAGTAAGTAGATGTACAGTAATTAATTGTAAGGACACATTAAAATAAAAAGGGAATAGTTATTATTATTATTATTATTAAATCTTCAAGTATTTTATAAAAGCTGATTGCATAAATTTAAGAATTTAAATAAATTATTTTAATAAAACAGTTTTAGCTGGAGTATAACAATTTTCCCAAAAGTATACTATGCTAGTTTTTAATAATCTTATTTTTCAGTTTTTATTAGTTTGATTTCAGTTCATTTTAATACCTCACTTAAACTTCAGTAACCTAACTTAACAATACCTAACTTAAACTTCCATTTTTTATCTAATGATTATATTTTATTTCACCTTAGCTTTTTCAATGAACAAATATTTTTTTAATAATTTAACTTAATGATAACACATAGATCACGTAGTAGCATGAAATCACAGTTTTAAAGTGCATTTTTAAAGGTTAGTGCAGTGCTCAATTCACAGAGTTGGAGGGTGAGGATCCTGTTGGTTGTGGTTTAGCGTGTGTGTGTGTGTGTGTGTGTTGCACGTCCTGATTTTGCCTCTTTCGATGTGTCCATTGATCAGCATATTTTGTTGACCCTAGAACAACATTTTACTGCAAAAATGTACTCACTTACCCATGAGTAATGCCTAAAATCTGATTTAATGACTGACACTGATATACAAGCACCAAACACTGATTGTAAGCCTAAACTTAACACAAAAATCATAAAGCGTTTTTTTTTTATCTAAATGGTCCATCACAATGCTGTCCCAGGGAAATGTTGCACTTGGTAAAATCAAGTTAGTGGTGTGTGCGTGAAGTACGTTGAATGTACTTGCAAGGCCGTGTCGCCTTGCATTGCTGTCTGCAGTGTTTTTAGATTTTTAGCATGTGGAGTGTAGCTGTGGTGCTGTGGGTGTAACAGTTGGTGTGTGTTTCATTCGGTGGTCTTTGGTGGGATATTAGTGGTGGTAAATTTTTTGAGGTCAAAAGTGAGAAATCTGCTTTTCTGTTGCATGTTTTAATCTCTTTCATTTAATTCGTAACATTAATCTGTATTCAGTTTGTTTTCAACAGAATCTTGCCCTTCAAGGAGAAATGTTCAAAATTCATATCTGAACCTGTTCAGTTAAACAGTTTACACACAAACAGTTTACTCTACTGATCAAAGGTTTGGGGTTGGTGAGCTTTTCTCAAGTATTTTCGAAGTCTCTTTTATGCTCACCAAGGCTGCATTTATGCAATCAAAAATACATTATATATACATTAAAATGTCATTTATTCCATCAGTAGCAATGCTTTATTTTGGGCAGCCATTATTGCAATCTTAAGTGTCATGTGATCTTTCATGTGAAATCATTGGTTTTTATTTGTGTTCAAGAAACATCTCTAATTTGCCTGTTATAAGTAAAAGGCTTATGCTGCTTACTTATTAATATTTGTCTTATTTATTTTGTGTGGAAACCAAAGCTAATTATGTATACTTTTTGTTTTGGTAATATCACTTTAGATCAATTAAATGCATCCCTTCTGATTAAAAGTGTTAGTTTTTTAAAAATCTTACTCACACCAAACCTTTTTAATGGCAGCGTCCTTATTTACTCACATTAATGTCATTCCAATCCCATATTTTGCAGTTCCAGTGTGCGTTGTCTGTGGAAAACCACAAAAGATTGTTAATTCTGAAGATAGTTTTTTTTTTTTTAGCTCTTACGGTAATATTTATAGTGACTATATGTGTCTTCTAAACTCTAATATGGTCTAAAAATACCATAAATACAGAATAAAAGTAGTCTGTATACACTTTATTCCAAGTTTTCTGAAACAGACAGAAATCAGAAATTTCTGAATCAGACAAAGCGCCATTGTTTCTCCAAATATTCTCCTATGGGCTTGGAAATACGTTTTCTTGGGTGAACCAATCATTTGATTAGTCAATATGAACTATACGATGAGTGTATTTTGCATATGTTTGTGTAGGTCTGGGAGAAGGGCTCCGACTGCATCACAGTACACGCCATTCGAGTTCTCACGGCCATAATGAGCAACTCGCCCTCTGCCAAGGTATGACATGTCATCGAAATATTTCTTACACCTCCTCTCCTCTCGTTCCTCATGTTTCTCCTAAAGTCTCTGAAAGGTCAGCTTGCAGACGTCTCTCGTCTTATCAGCGTGATAAGTCAAAGTGCTTGCGTTTGATAAATGTGCCCCTTGTGCGTGTGTGGTTAATCTTATCAGCACATTTGATGTGGTTCTGCCAAACTAGGTCACCCATGGCGACATTACGACATGCGTTTCCTCCTTGATTTTATGGCACTTACTTGGTTATTAGTCAGAGAGAAAAGTACCCTAATCCCATTTTATGCTTTTGTTTATTAGCAGTGTATTTAGGTTTCTTTGTCATGCTATAGATTTCATGCTATTGTAAGTTTTTCTTTATAAACAGTGGGTACGGAAAGTATGCAGACCACCTTACATTTCACTCTTTGGTATATTCCAGCTATTTGCTTAAATCATTTAAGTTCATTTTACCCCCTCATTTATGTACACGCAGCACCCCATATTGACAGAAAAACTCTGAATTGTTGACATTTTTTCAGATTTATTAAAAAAAAAAACTGAAATATCACATGGTTCTTAGTATTCAGACCCTTTGCTCAGTATTTAGTAGAAGCACCCTTTTGATCTAATATGTGTCTTTTTGGGAAAGATGCAACAAGTTTATCACACCTGGATTTGGGGATCCTTTCCTCCTCGCAGATCCTCTCCAGGTTGGATGGTAAATGTTGGTGGACAGCCATTTTTAGGTCTTGGAAATAAAAAGATCTTAAATGATTTTAGCAAATGGCTACAATATAACAAATAGTAAAAAATTGAAGGGGGTCTGAATACTTTCGATACCCACTATAAATGTCCTTGTTTTTACTGGCTAACCTCTTTGCTGTTGGGTAAAATATAGTTTGTGCCGCCCTGTTTGTCAAAAACGCCCTCTTTGCAAAGTAAACATTACACTGTGGCACAACTATGAAGATTTATGGTTATGTTTTTGCAGGGCAGTTTCAATAAGTAGCGTGGGTGGCCTTGCATTCTGAAAACAATTTACATAATACTTACTAATTTGACTTAAATTAGTTTTTCATGCGGATTTCATGTGAAAATGTTTCTGCTTTGTATAAATCCTTTTGTTTGGTTTGGTTTATTTTGGGGAACGGGGTGGTAAAAGCAGTTGTTGTATTGTTCGATTGGAATGTAACTGTGGTGGTTTGTCTTCCCAGGAGGTCTTCAAGGAGCGGATTGGCTACTCACAGTTGTTTGATGTGTTGAAAAGTCAAGGACAGCCCACTAAAAGACTCCTGCAGGAGTTGATGAGCATGGTGAGTGAGATGAAACTGCTAGTTTCTGCTAGAAACTGCTTTTTTGACATTTAGTCAGGAATGTGTACTTTTCTTTGTAACGATATAGTTGAAATTACACTTTCATGAGAGTGTCCAATCAGTGGCCTTTTAAAATAGAGAGAGGGTCTCTTTATGGGGCCGGATATTTATAAATTAAAGTAAAAAAACCTGAAAGTATTAAAAAAAACCTGAAAGTATCTTTTTTTTTCAGTAAATTTGAACAATAAATGCAGTTTTGACACATTTTTTGACGTGAAGTGATAGATTGCTCTATAAATGCCATTAGCACGGACCCTAAATGAGCGTGATCATAACTTTCTAGTTTTAAAAGTGAAATGAAACACAAAACCCTTAATCTGTATTTTATCAACAGTAGCTTCAATAAAACAGCTTGTAAACAAAATGTCACGTAGCATTTCATTTACCTCAGGCAAGTCATCTGGGTCCACAGCATTTTGTATAATATTACACTATATACTTATATTTTGCTCAATATGATATAAACTGTCACATGATTAATCATGATTAATCACATCCAAAATAAAAATGTTTGTTTACATAATATATGTGTACTGTGTATATTTATTTTGTGTGTGTGTGCGTATATATATATATATAAATACACACACAGTATATATTTAACAGTATATATTTTGAAAATATTTATGAATGTATATTTATATTCTTATATTTTATATTATATATAAATATATTTAATACATAAACATATTTTTTTAAATATATACATGCAAATATATTATGTAACTAAAAACATTTATTTTGGATGCGATTAATTGTGATTAATCATTTTATAGTACTAATATAAATTAATATATTTCTTCAACAAATAATATATATATATATATATATATATATATATATATATTAGAAGTTATTTTAAAAACAGCATTATTTGCAATTTGCATGTTTGCACACAAGTTAAGCTGAGTGTTTATATTTAAAATATTATATGTAAAAATAAATAGTAATTCAATTTAGGATTGGACTTACTATATTTATTACTACTATATTTGGACTTACTGGACTTGCTGTTATTAATTATATAGTAATAAAAGGGCTCCCTAGAGCATAAAGTAGATTTATTTTCCCCTAAGAAAAAATGTACTGTAATTAAATTTAAGTTTTATTAAACTTAAGAGGAAAATGTAAACTATTATTTATTATTAATTTATTATTAATTTATTATTTTTAATCTAGTTAACTGAAACGGAAAAAAAACTAAAATAAAAATAAATGCACAACAATAACAAAGAAAAATACACAACAAAATTGCTAAAATAAGATAACTAATTCAAGATTAAAATGAAAATATAAAAATGAAAACAAATCTGAAATTAATATATACTATAATACTTTATTAACTTTATTAGTGCTAAAATAACACTGAATTTCATACAAACATGCATGCTCAACATACTTAATAATAGTCAGCAAGTAAGTTCTTCATTAAATTTTTCATAGTAAGGTTTTCATAGGGTAATGACCTATGAGAATTACCATGCTTATAAAAAATGTGTAATCTCATAGCATGGTTGTTTCTTGTTGTTTCTCCCAGGCTGTTGAAGGAGAGCACTCCCAGGGCATGCAGTTGGGCATCAGTAACGAACAGCCTCTGCTCCTGCTGCTGCAGTGGTTGCCTGATCTGGGCTCCCGCTCTCTGCAGCTGGTGGTGTCCCAATGGCTGGCGGCCGTGTGTCGAGGAACCCTGTCCTGCCGCACTGTGGCCGTTGAGGCCGGCTTAGTAGGCGCTCTGCTGGAGGTGCTGTCTGAAGCCCCGGAGCGGCTCGACCGCCAGTGTGCGGACGCCCTTCTGGGCTTGCTTCAAGACTTGGGTTCTCTTTCTCTGCGGCCTTGTGAACTGAAGAGTCTGCTGCAGCTCTTGCGGACTGAGCCCGGGGCAGCCCCTCACCCATACTGTGGGCGTGTGGTAAGGGTGCTTTCTGCCATGGCCGCCCGTGGAGAGGGTGCGTGCAGCTCCTTGCAATATTTTGACCTTACGCCCCCTATGGCGGGTATTATGGTGCCAGCTATACAACGCTGGCCAGGAAACGCGTTCGCTTTCCACGCTTGGCTTTGCCTCAACACAGACTTTCCTCCACCCCAGCACCACTACTCTGAATCTCACCTGACAAACCCAGACAATATGGTTCGAATGGCTAAGGGACCACGTAGGAAACAACTTTACAGGTACGCTCATGATAGATGGGTGATATAATAAAAAGATTATCATCCACTGTTTCATTTCTTGTAATTATTGGAGAACACTTGCAATTGTTTTAACCTTTTTGATATATATTTACTTTCCTAAGTGTCACGTGATCCTGTAGAAATCGTTGTAATATCTTATTCATTTAAATAAGCATATTGTGATCATTTCCATTTAATCTGTAATCAATAATTACAACTTACATTTATCAATAACAACAATTTTACTATTGGTATTTGATTCAGTGATGACATTCAAATATGTCTTTGAACTCGTGACTGCAGTTAAACGCAGAATAATCGCTAGTTTAAATCATTACTATATTTAAAAGTGTAAATTAATTTTATATTGCAAATAAAATAATATAAAAAATAAATAAATAACAATAGTAAACAATTTAGAAATACTGATTTAAATCGATTAATTTTATATTGCAAATAAAATAATATAAAAAAAGGAACAAAAAAATGGTGAACAATTGCAAACTGCTGATTTAAATTATAGCTGTATTTAAAATTGTCGATTAATTTTGTATTGCAAATAAAATAAAATTAAAATAAATAAATAACAATAGTGAACAATTGCGAATTACTGATTAAAATCAATTAATTTTAATTCAATTTTATGAAAATGTTTTGTGTGTACTTATACCTTTAAAAGCTGTACTGTGTCCTGTGTGTAGTTTCTTCACAGCAAGCGGAACTGGCTTTGAAGCTTTTTTCACCACAGAAGAAGTTCTGGTGGTGGCAGTATGTACTAAAAAGGAGTACATGGCTGTTTCCCTGCCAGAACGCCCATTCAACGACTGCGCCTGGGTTTGTGACCTTACAGACAACTCACACACACATTAACACAGACAGAGAAGACAGAACACTTGTATGAACATAAATATTAGATATTGCTCAAAATGGCAGTGGATGGAAAGAACTCACTTTCTTTTCAGAAAACGTCAGTCAGCTTTTTAATAGAAGCACCACATTTATGTTTTTCTTCAGAATCTTACTTTATGATATCGAAAGTTACTTTTAAAAGTGATGCGTAAAATAGCATTACATGCACTTGGTTACTTTTTAATGGATTACATTACTTTCTTACCTTGGCTGGGCTTGCTGATTTGTTTTTAACAACAAAAAAGTAGTATTTTTATTATTGCGAATTAAATTTTTTTTTTTTTGTGAATTTAAAAGTAACGCTTTACTTTACTAGTACTTGGAAAAAAGTAATCAGATTACATTCATCATATCATTGTGATATTTTATTTCTGTATTCAAAGTCTTATTCTTGCCTTTCTTTTCTTCACTCTAGCACTCAGTAGTCATTGTTCACATTCCTGGCCGTCGTCCCTTTGGACAGAATGTGGTCACTGTTTATGTGGACGGAGTACAGTGTAAAACATCACCCCTGCGCTTTCCTTCTCTGAATGAGGCAAGTAAATGTTATTGTCTGCAGTAGTTTGATTTATTATGAACATGTTTTGTTTCATCGGTTTGTTTAAACCTCAATGTTTCAGCCTTTCACTTCCTGCTGCATTGGATCAGCTGGTCACCGGACCACTACCACCATGACTACCTCTCCGACCCTGTCCAACCCGCCCCACTCGCCCTCCGAGATGGCATTTGCGGCTCATGCTGGGCCACCCACCCTTGCACGTTCCCAGTCCTTCCCTGCATCCTTTGCAGCAGCCGCAGGGGGGCGGCCAGGTCGGGACAGTCTGGTTCACACTATCCCGGCAGGACTACAGGACACTGCGTGGGGCTCTCCTTCATCACTGGGCGGCCTTTTAGCCACAGTGTTCATCTGCCATGAAGCTCTGCAGCCTGCTCAGGCACGAGCCCTGTTCACTGCAGGTACGAAGACGTCCACCGCATTCATAATGCAGAAATTCACATCTAGAGAAAGAAACAAGCGTTAAAGAACATCTATTTCTGTTTCGCTCTACAGGTCCTAATAATGTTTCCCTATTCAAAATTGATGGTGAACCTTCAGAAGTCAACAGTAAACTAGTGTTATACTACACCCCGCAGGTAAGTATCTTCAAATATTTGATAAACTGCAGCGCACATATTTTTTTTTTCAGACCTTAAAATTATGTTGACATAATTTGATTTAAAAGGCACCAGCTGTAGCAGCCTGTAGTTTAACTCGTTGCACTATTTGCTGCATTATTTGATTTAACTTTTTTAGAATAATTTAATTAAAGCATACTCTGTTTTCATTTAGTTTCACTGGTGAAGACCTTTTTTTTTTTTTTTTTTACACCAAATTTAAAAACGAAAACAAATGGTGAATGCTGATTGTTAATGTGCAGTCATTGCCGCTAATTTCAAATGGTTTCGGTTATTGTTTTCAATAAACAAAAGCCAGTTTGTCCAGTTAAATACCAATAAACATCTATGTATGCTTTAGTTCTTACTTCTTTGTTGCTTAAAAAAAAAAAACGGTATCGGAATGGTGCATCACTAATAAGTACAGGGTCACAACAGACATAGTCTAATTATAGATGTGACTACAGAAATTAATTATAGATGAAATCACATTTTTAGATGTTCAAACAATGACAACGTAAAAACAATAAGTATGCTGTATCAGAGGGTTAATTTAAAGATAAGCCTTGTGCACATTGTCCACATTCTTTTCTTTTGTAGGCCTTTAAAAGCCAGATCTGTTTGGATTTGTCCCCGAACCATCTTTACGATGGCAGACTGACAGGTCACAGGGTGGTGAACTGGGACGTCAAGGTGTGTATCTGTCACTGAGCTTCATTGTCTTTTAAGATCAGAATGATTCATCTTGTTCTGACATCATTACAGCCTTTTGTGTTTGCAAGTGTTGGGAAATGTGTGTATTCAACACATACTTCTAGAACAAAACTCATAATCTCATACATCCCTGTGAGGCAATAACTGCTAATTATGTTTTATTATGTTGTCTTGTGAGTAGGATGTTCTGAGCTCAGTGGGTGGCATGGGAGCTCTCCTGCCCTTGCTGGAGCAGGTGTGTTTACTGGGTCAGGGCGAGACTGTAGGTCAGGAGACCTCAGATCTTCTCGGGCCAGAACTCACGTCCTCCAGGGGCCCTGCCGGCATGCTACTGCCTCTGGGGAAGTCATCTGGTCAGTAGTCTGTATAAACAGATTCTGCTGTGTTTTCTGTGGTTTGATTGTAGACGTGAATCTCACAAAACTGTCAAGTTTGAGTCATATTTTACTCCAGAAGGGCCATTAAAGTCATAATAAAAAAAAGGAGTGGTGACAGATCTTTTCTTTTGTATTGTGGCACACCATAATAAAGGCTAGGGACATCAGTTGGTGCCTAGATTTGATTTTTCTAAAATAAGTGTCATTTTTTTAATAGAAAATGATGGTTGCTATTGTAATAAACTATGACTAAAAACAAAAAAAATAACAATTAAAATAACTAAATATAGTTGATATGACAATATGGACATATTTTGAAACTGACAACTTAAAAGTATATAAAATAACCCTCATTAAACACACAAACCTTAGCTAAAGTTATGATATATCATCAATTAGTCTAAAATTCTGTGCAAAATATAAAAAGAAATCTATATATATTCTTTTTTTCACAGTTAAGTTAACCGTAACAGCTTGTTATGTGGCTTTTTAGAGCTGCTTTGCACATTTATGATGTAAATTCTTCTGTAATTGCAGTATGAGTCACCATTGATGTTTTTGAGCACACCGTTTGTGATTCATAATCATTGTGTGATCCTACATGTGTTTGTATATGCCTGTGTGAGAGGCTGCAGGGGAGTTTTGTGTTTTTCGTGTTCTGCAGTTAAACTTTACATTACCTTTGGCTGTTGATTTCCCATGTTATGCCGTCGCTGCAATTTGTCAATGTTACACTTGTGAAACTGATTGCTGCTTTGTGTGTGTGTTAGAGGGCCGTTTAGAGAAGAACAGTGTAGCAGCGTTTTTGCTGATGATTAAGAATATGCTGCGCAACCATCCGACCAATCAGGAGAGTCTGCTCCAGTGCCACGGGCCGCCCATCATCGGAGCCATGCTCGGCAAGGTACCCGCACACACACACACACACACACACACTCTGGTGAACAGAGAGGACGTCTAACAGGACATATTGGTGTATGTGACTTCAAGGCGTAACATCCTGTAAGGAAACACTTGTATTAACAATCCAATCATATTGCACAATACTTACACAACCACGGTTTCTCATGCTTCAAGGTTTTATCTGGTGCCAGGAATCTTTAAAGAAATGAATAAGCTAGGTTCGACTGTCTCATTCAAATCAAGAGTTCACACGTTTTTCTCAACAGCATGTTTCAACATCTGTGACATTTAAGACGTAATCAGTCTGAAAGTTTCAAATAGACGCAGCGCAGTTTTCATTACACTGCCGATGAGATCAGATGCTAGGCATGTGATATTAAGAAGATCATTTGATGAGACGTTGATCAATAAAAATGATATCTATGGGTGCAGCTGAAGTTCATAAAAGCAGACGCTGAAATGTTTTTGATCTGTTGTAAGATCTTTAGGCTCAGCAGTGGCTTCTATTGTTTCACGAAATTAAAAGTCATATCTGATTTGCTTTTGATGTGCTGTTACTTGACAGGCTTGTAAAATCCTTTGAAGAGAGTGTCTCGGGTTTGAGAGTTGAAAAGTACACACGCACTCGTAGTTACATAAGTATACCACCCCCAGGGTTAAAACATGGGCTCTCGGGTAGATGCATACATTAAAGTTTCAAATTTAATTACATTTAAATTCAAACTAGTTTACCGTTACATTTAGAATAATATTTTTGGTAACAGTATAGAATAAGTAACATACAATAGGTATGACTTATACCTCAATAAATTCTTAATTTGCTGCTTATTAATAGTGAGGTAGTTTATATTATAGGTTAGGATGTGGAATAAGGCATTAATATGTGCTTAATTAGCACTGATAAATGGCTAATATTAAAGTGATATGCATGCTAAATAAGCAACTAATAGGTGTAACCATGGAATAAAGTGTTACCCTTTTTTATTCATTTTTATAAAAATATTTTAATTATCGTTCAAAGGTTTGTGATCTGTTTTTTTATTCCTATGATGGTGAAGATTGTCAGTATTATTAATTAAAAAAAGTATTATTTAAAAAAAACTTAAGAAAAAAATGGTATAAACAACATTATATATGTACTTTATATACATTTGTAAATTAATAAAATGTATATTCATGAAAAAAAACTTCTTGATCACTATCTAAATTAGGTAAAAGGGAGTTTGCCTGTTACAACGACCTTGAATCAAGATACTGTGCAAACAAAAATGCTTGTCTTTTCCATTTAAAAATACACAATACAGGACAAATGTATATATATATGTATAATATATCATATGTATTTTAATGTTTCAGTTTATGGATGGCAAAACACTTTCATCTCCTGTCCCACACTCTTTTTCTTCCTTAGGTTCCTAGCAGTATGATGGACATGAGTGTGCTGATGGCCTGCCAGTTTCTGCTCAAGCAGGTGTCCAACGAAGGCAACAACGCCCTCCTGTCACAGCTGTACCAGTACCTGCTCTTTGACTTCAGGATCTGGAGCCACAGCCACTTTGCAGTCTGCCTGGGTGAACAACCAAAACACATCACAATAGCATTAACATTTTTTTGTTGTTGTTGTTGTTATTCAACTAAAATGTAAATAATAATCAAGTCCTAAAGGAATAGTTTACCCTTAAAGGACAAATCGATTTATACCTCATAATTTAATTCTAAACCCTGTATTTTTGTTGGTTTGTAGGTCATGTGCAGTACCTAACCACCATTATTAACGAAGGCAAGCTGAAGACTCGTAAGAGGTATGGTGTTCAGTTCATCCTGGATTCGATTCGGACACACTACAGGTACGTTCAGAACTGAGAAGTACTATTATGATTTTGCTTGGAGATCAATGAAAAGGAAATATTTAGTTCTGTTTTTGTTTCTACAGTGTGGAGAAGGATGGCAGTCCTCTGTCTGATGAGAGGCAGACAGTGCAGATCTCTCTTTTTGCTCTGCTGAAGGACCTTCTGAAATCTCCCACTGCTGAGGAGCTACACAGTGTACTGGCCTACGCTGCTGTAATGCAGGACGAGCAACAGGTGACCCACACAAACCTGCTCTGTTCCAGAACCTAGTGTGTTCCTTCTGAGACAGAAAATGCATGCAGATAGCCATATCGGGGATAATACAGGGATAGGCTGAATGCACAAGCATATATCGCAGTATTTGACTGAAAGAACATAGACCAGCCATAGACCTCTCTCTCAAAGAAATCAGGAAAGTGGATGAAAGAGAGATTAAAACAGCAGATTTAGATGTTGAATGTCTTCATTGTGTACTTGTGATCTGATCGGCCAAAGTTCATTCTAATTACAGGTGTATCAACTAAAAATAATAAAGCTACAGTGCATCCATTGAGATGGACTGAAAATAAAATGCTAATCATCAATTATAGTAACGCCACATTTTTTGTCAGTAACAGTAACAGCGTTACTAACAGATTTGAATTTAACTGGATAATGTTACCTTCTCTTCTAAGGTATTTTCAGTCCATGTTTTGTTTCTTATTATGCTGATATTCTTGTATTGCTAACTGAGGATTCTCTGTCTCTGTAGGTGATTAGTATTCTGGATGTGTTACACACCGTATTGAGGAGTTCTCCATCTCCACGTGAGCAGGCTGTGACGGTTCTTCTGGACCGAGGGGTGGAGCAGCTCTACTGTCTGCTGCTTAAAACCAACTACGGAGACGAGGCCCGTGAGAGAGTTTTCAGGGTGAGAGAATAAGCTTGTACTTTAAATGTTGACATTATAGTAAGGCATGTATTAAGATGAGCTTTTGAAACAATTAGATCAGTATCTGAGTGATATGAACATGTGTCCTGCTGCAGGTCTTGTATAAAGTCCTGAAGAGTGAACGTATACCTGAACGCAGTAAAATGCGCATCAAACTCAAGGACTCTGGCTACCTTGGGCTGGTCTGCTCCTTCGGAGATGTCCCCATCACTATGGCGACTGTACGCTGTCTGTATGAGCAGGTGCTCGCCACAGGTACACTGAAGAAAAGGTGGATGGCAGTTTTCAGCTTTACACTTCAGGTGCTGATGGGTCTGTTTTGTTGTTTATTTGGTGCAGATCCCAGTCCTAACTTTAGAGACTTGTTGGCAGTGGCTTACCTGTCCCATCGCGCCGACCTCAGCGTCCGACTATATGTCTGTCGTAAGGTGAGTGACTGATGAAAAACTTGACTTAGAGGTTTTGACTACTTCTTTATCTGGTAAGGCTGATCTTAGCTGGCCAGGCTGAAGACCAGCTGAAACCAGATAAATACCAGCTTGTCACGACTGAAAGACAAGCTTGATCTGGTAAAACCAGATACATCCAGCTTAAGCCAACCCGTTTTAACTAGTCTTAATGATAAGCTTACTTAATGGGGTGGTGTAGCTTTTCAGTTGGATTTTTTTCCCCCCGGATTGGTTCCCAAAATTGCTTAGAGCTAGCATACCCTGTTAAAAAACCCTGCATATGCTGGTTAGGTATGTTTTGAAGCTGGGATGCTAGTTTAAGCTGGTTTATGACGGCCCTTTGCCAGCACATGACCAGCATAAACCATCAAAGGACCAGCTTAAACCATTATCCCAGCTTCAAAACATACCAGCTTATGCAGTTTTTTTTAAGAGGGTGGTGCTAACTGCTTGGAATGACACTTGCAAAGCTAAGATTTCAAGATAACAAGTAATGTTTTTGATGTGTGCACTCAGGCTCAAATTATGTCAGGTTCATATTCCCAAGTTTCACTTGCTTTACCTCAGAATACAGTCCATCTGACATTCACTTGCAAAATGCAACACAATGACAGAGCATTTAAACCACTTTCAAGCAAAACAAACTCATTAGTAGTATGTTCTTGGCTAAGTAATTATTAAATTAGTGAATGAACATTTCTCTCTCTCCCTCTTTCATCCCTGGAGCTCTTTCACTTGATCTACTCCAATGAAGAGAATGTGAAGCAGCTAGCTCGTCAGTCAGGCTGGCAGGATGTTCTCACCAAGCTTTACGTCAAAGAATCGTACGAGTCTCGCGCTCGCAGCCAATCCAATTCTTTGTCCAGCCCCACCAACTCGCTGGACCCCGCTCTTGCCAGACCCGTCTTCCGTCGCGAGGACAGCGTAATGGAGGACACTCGGCAGAACGTCTACATTTCCCTCACCCCCCGCCACGAAGAGGAGTATGAGGAGGAAGAAGCTCAGGATGCGTCTGAGGGCTACTCTGACCTCTCCCAGTCTCCCCCGTCAACCGGACAACTCAAAAGCGATTCTTTGCACTTTAAGCCATTTGACTCCGGAGAACAAAGCAGTCATTCGTCCACCTTGTCCAACACAGTGGACATTCCATCATCGTCCCGTCTCCTGGAGGAAGAGGAAAGCGTGTATCAGCCACTCTCCCCCTTTAGCTCACCCTTTGAGCTGGAACTAAGCAATCAAAAAGGACCCCAGACACCTGTGGGTAGCCAGCCAGAGACTCCCTCTCCTCTGGAGCACAGTAAGAGCTTCCTAGGCATGAGGCCTCGCAAGAGCTCCAGTCTGTCTAATGTTCTGGACGACACAAGCTACAGCACCGAACCTCCTACAGACACCATCTCCAACACGTCCAACCCACAGGTACATGCTCAACTGGGGGTGGGCGATATGACCAAAATATTATGAGCTATTTTATTTTACAGTAATGATATATTGCAATTAGGGGTGTGCAATATATATATCGTCCGCGCTAATATTGTAATTGTTGTTTTGATGATGTGCAATTTAACTTTATCAAGTATTTATACTTTAAAACACCTTTAAAACCACAACTATAACGATAAAGGGCAGAGAAACCATATCGTTGGGAATCATTTTGAGAATGATTTCTTTCAGCTGATGAACTATAGAAACATTGATAAACAATCAGAAACAATCCTGCTATCAAGTGAGCATGAGAAGTTAAAGCAGCAGACATGCTTGAGCTTATAATAAACAGACAATATCGTTCCCTGGTGTGGATGCAAATATAGTTATTATAGTTTACTGTTATTATAGTTATCTTCATAGTATTCATTTTTCTCCAAAAATGAATTTAATTTACATTTTAGACAGAATATTTCCTGTTTTTGTGCTATTTCAACAACAAAAAATAATTCCAAACACAACAACAGCATTATTTTGCATCTCTGACCAACAGAAACAGAAAAATTGAGATATTAAATTTTTTTGTCAGTATCGCACACCCCAAATTGTAGTTATTTTTATTTGAATAAACTTTATGCGATATCAAAATGTTGGATACAATAGAAATTTTCTTTCTTGTGACTAGTGTTAGTTTCATAATACACTAATACTACCCTAAATAATAATAAAAAAACAAAAGAGATTTTCCCTCTATTGTTGTTTGATTAACATGAACGGCAGACAGCAGGAATATTAGACTGCTGTCACTTTAAGAGCTGCTCAGATCCAACACAGGTGTTTTCTTTCTCTGCAGTTTGCTTTGAAATTATAGCGTTTACGAGGATACAAAGTCAATGCTGTGACATACAGTCAGGTCCATAAATATTTTGACATCTACACAATTCTAACATTTTTGGCTCTATTCACCAAACAATGGATTTAAAATGAAACGAACAAGATGTCCTTTAAATGCAGACTATCAGCTTTAATTTAAGGGTATTCAGGTGAACGGTGTAGGAACTACAACAGTTTGCATATGTGCCTCCCACTTGTTAAGGGACCAAAAGTAAAGGGACAGAATAATAATCATAAACCAAACTTTCAATTTTTTTAATACTTGGTTGCAAATCCTTTGCAGTCAATTACAGCCTGAAGTCTGGAACACATCACAAGACATCACCAGACGCTGGGTTTCATCCCTGGTGATGCTCTGCTAGGCCTCTACTGCAACTGTTTTTGGTTCCTGCTTGTTCTTGAGGCATTTTCCCCTCAGTTTTGTCTTCAGCAAGTGAAATACATGTTCAATCGGATTCAGGTCAGGTGATTGACTTGGCCATTGCATAATATTCCTAGAAAACTCTTTGACTGCTTTTGCAGTATGCTTTGGGTCATTCTCCATCTGCATTGTGAAGCGCTGTCCAATGAGTTCTGAAGCATTTGGCT
>JAUCMU010000030.1:8102964-8126503 GCA_032275025.1 Enteromius treurensis
ATTCCTACACCGTTCACCTGATTTGGATCTAAATACCCTTAAATTAAAGCTGATAGTCTGCAGTTAAAGCACATCTTGTTCGTTTCGTTTCAAATCCATTGTGGTGGTGTATAGAGCCAAACATGTTAGAATTGTTTCGATGTCCCAATATTTGTGGACCTGACTGTATGCAATGTCACGTGAGCATGTAACGGTGATAAAGAAGATAGTCTCTAGCGGTTGACGCGTTACTACTGGTTAATTAAAAAAACTAAATAATAATAGTGCCACTTATGCCAACCCTAAAATATGTTAAAGGGTAGGATTTGTAAATTGTTATGTTCATTTATTTATTAATAAAAAAAAACTGTTGTGAGCAATAGAGTCAAAGAGGATGGGAACCACTGCTTGGTAATCTTGCCTGTATCTCCCCCATTAGGCTCCAGAGGAGGAGTTGTGTAATTTGCTGACGAACATCGTATTCTCTGTGCTGTGGAGTGGCACTGAGGGGTCTGAGGATGTGGTCTGGAGAGAAAGGGGTCAGGTGTTCTCTGTCCTCACCAAGCTCGGCTCGTCCTGTCAGCTGGTGCGGCCACCTGATGACATCAAACGCAGGTCAGAAGCTTCAAAACTTTAATGCTTTAAAACGTACCAATTCAGATGTAATGACAGCTCATAAAAAATGGAGGATGAAGGCACTGCATTAACAATTCCTTTGTCCCAGAGAAATAAAATGAAGACTGACATATTTTTTGAGACTTTTTAGAATTGGATGAACCTTGAACAATCTCCTGACCCTCCTGAAGTATTTAAATGTGTAGAATTGCAAGTGATCTTAAAGTTTCAGTGGAATAGAAGAAAATGGGCTTATAACTTCTATTAATTTATAAATGACCTCTATTATGAGAAAACCAGAAATCTAGTGGAGATTAGCTTAGAACAGAAATCTAAGGGAGGTACGCTACATGAAAGTGTTTTCTGGAATCTTTTAGTTCAGATGAGGGCAGGGTGTGGATCTCTGGAGGGCAGACGTTCTTTGCGCTACTGGGCCGTTGCATTTCTTTGGTGTGGCCAGCATTGCATCACCATAGAGCTTGTTTTTTCTTTAGGTCTGAGGGTGTGTCTGTCTGGTGACTTGTTCAAGATGTTGCATTCTTTTGCTGCTGTGAAGAAATATTCTAAGCTGGCGGGAGTGTTACAGATGCATTATGTGTATGTTGTAGTTTTTTGGAGATGATGCTGGAGTCGTCTCTGTCAGATTTGAGGGACTCTCAGGGCGTGTCTCTGCCCCACGTGCCTTCTTTGCTCCGCCTCCTCAGACTGCTCCAGGACTTCCTGTTCGCCGAGGGCACTGACAATCAAACACTATGGAGTGAGAAGGTGGGGAACGGATGGATGTGTTTTATTATTACTCAGCCAGTAGGGTTTGAAACAGGAAGTTAAAAGAAATCCACATTTAGGTTGCGCATGCAAATCTAATTCGATTTTTTACATTAGAAATTAGACCTAGAAAATATTGCACACTTTGTGTGATGCAATTACACATGACACCCCAAATTATGAAATTAAGAAATACTCCCGACCTGAAATCTGATTTGACTCTTGAGACTCTTGATGCAAAATCAAAACAAAATATGAATTTAATCATACAATTCAAACACGTATGGATGAGGTTTGGTTCTGTTGTTGTTTAGGCAAAACTAAGCATTAACTGATTGTTAATATTCTCGCCAAGGTAGGTTTATTTAATAAAAATGTCAGGAATACAGTAATGTTGTGATATCTTATTATTTTTAAATTATTATTTAAATAATATGATTAATTGTTTGTTTGAAACCTTTTTTTATTTTTTTTATTTTTCATGATACATACGTACATATTTTGAAAACATTTACATGTACATTTATACATTCCTATTCTTATATATAAACATATTTACATATATAAATATACATGTAATTTTATAAACATACAATTATAAATATATAAACATAACATATTTTTCTTAAATGTAAACATGCACGTGTTTGTATGAATATATACATAATAAATATGCACAGTACACATGCATATATTCAGTAAACGACAACTTTTATTTTGGATGCAATTAAAATTACCACATTGTAAAGTAGTATATAACATACAAATTCATAATTATAAAGATAAGCCTCTCAAACATATAAACTGAAATGTACTGTTTATACATGTATGTAATAATAGGTGGACAAATTCTTATTTAAGGAAACTTCATTCTGATGTTTTACTGAATACAGTGTTTATTTGTGAATGAATATACAAGTGTGTCTATATTTGTGGCAGATTTTTGAGGGGGTGGTGAATCTACTGGACAGGCTGCAGGCCTGGCACACGAGCCCTGGGTCAGCGGGGTCCGCCGAACTCAAAGAGATGTCTCTGATCGGCTTACGTATCATCACTGGATACATTCAGCAGCAGCAGAACCTACAGGTACTCCCATGTAAACCTGTCTTATTAGGAATTCCAGAGTAGTGTTTTAAAATTCTTGCTCTTTGACATTTACAGATGTACTCATAAATTATTATGACAGTTTCAAACTAAATTCAAATTGGACACTAGGTATATTCCCTTGTACAGGTGGAGTGTTAAAAATAGACACTGTTATGCTCAGGATTATTAGATATGCATTTGAGCTATAAAGAGCTTTTTTTTTTGTTAACAGCTTCAGTTCATTCCACTGGAGAGCAGATGTCCATATTTGGGTATAAGTGGGTTTTTTATCGTTTTCCTCCAGGCTCACTTAAACCCGTCCCACACTCAAATTAGATCATATCAACTGACTGAAAACTTCCTTACTGTGAGGCAGTCTGAGAAAAAGCTTGCCTCAAGACCCTTTACAATGTGTGCTTCTTATAGAAAGGTTGTCAGTCTATAAAGCACTGAGCTTGCTATTATGTTCTGCTGCAAAGTTTAATTTTAGTTTTAAATCAAGACTCTTAAATAACTAATAGTTATCTGACATAAGTATGTCTTACTGGACACTGAAGGTTACTATGCATGTTAATTGGTAATTGTAAAATGAATTGTTTAGCTGACGCATGCATAATTTGGGTTTTTGGCCAGTGTTAATTTTGACCTCAAAGCTTGACATGGCTTCAATATTCATAGAAATTCTGCATTGGATCAAGTTATACACCTAAATGCTTCCTTAAACCCATAAATGAAATTGAGCTTGTAAATAAACGAGCTGCTGTGCTCAAAGGAAGTCTATAACAAGCATGGACAAACAAGTGCCACTCAGAGTGAAAGCTGTGTTTCAGAAATAGCCCTTGACAAAGACAAGAGGCAGACAAGAGTAGATAAACAAGACTAACAAGGAGAGACGACACAGGTGTGCAGGACCAATAAGATGAAACCTTTTTAAACATGACACTGTGTATCAAAGGAATAAAAGCTTACTGCATCATGTGCACTAAAAAAAAAGTTAAAATAATACACTGCACAAAAAAATAAAGGGAATCTTAGATCTGAACGCATGAAATATTCTTATCACACAAAAATTGTCAATGGAAATCAAATGTATTAACCCATGGAGGTCTGGATTTAGAAAAACACACTACAGGCTGATCCAACTTTGATGTAATGTCCTTAAAACAACTCAAAATGAGGCTCAGTAGTGTGTGTGGCCTCCATGTGCGTGTATGATCTCCCTAAAACACCTGGGCATGCTCCTGATGAGGTGGCGGATGGTCACCTGAGGGATCTCCTCCCAGACCTGGACTAAAGCATCCGCCAACTCCTGGACAGTCTGTGGTGCAAAATGGCGAGCCCTCCAAAGAAATACCACCCCACACCATTACTCAGTGTGCTCAGTGTGAACCTGCTTTCATCTGTGAAGAGCACAGGGCGCCAGCTAGCGAATTTGCCAATCTTGGTGTTCTTTGGCAAATGCCAAACGTCCTGCACGGTGTTGGGCTGTGAGCACAACCCCCACCAGTAGACGTCGGGCCCTCATACCACCCTCATAGAGTCTGTTTCTGACCGTTTGAACAGACACATGCACATTTGTGGCCTGCTGGAGGTCATTTTCCAGGACTCTGGCAGTGCTCCTCCTGTTCCTCCTTGCACAAAGGCGGAGGTAGCCGTCCTGCTGCTGGGTTGTCGCCCTGTAACTATACTATAATTTTTATAGCACAGCATGTACTTCATCTGCATGTACTGTTTTTGTTTATTTAAACATAGCTGAAACAAAATGGAATTTAAATGTTAAAAACAAACCTAACCAGAAATTAGAAATGTTACCTTCACAACTGCCTGAAGCAAAATCATTTTGTAGTATTAAAATAGCAATAAAATTTAATTTAAGTTGAGCAGAAACAAAAACTTCTACATAAATAAAAATAAGATTGCCAAAAGCGCATATTTAATTAGTAATAAGTACTATGATAGTATATTTATATAATGTATAATACTAAAAAAACACTGAAGTATCACACTAAAAATGTATACTATAAACTGTATAGCACAGTATATAGTAAATACTGGATCCATTAAAATGCTTTTATTATGTACTGTGCGGTATTAAGGTATTATTCAATTGGTGAACTCTTTTATACTTACATTTAGTAAAATATAGCACGAGAGTATAATTTCAGTACAATGTGTGTACATCTTCACATTAAAGACATTGTGTGTATGTTAGTTATAATTAAATATTCATGTATGTTTTGCAAGAAAACAACTTTTTAATTGTTTGTGAAATTTACTTACAGTTTCTGAGTGAAAATTGTTTCAGAGTAATTTTCCGATGCACAGTATTATTATATGTCACATAAACATTATGGGCAGTATGTAATAAGCTATCGGTCCATGGGTAAACTGAGGTACAGTATATGAATGTGAATACTGTAATACAGAATATGATTGTATCCTATTCTAAACATTGCGATATCAATCCATCTAAATAAAAGTCTGATATGAACAAACAACAAGACAAACACGAATTACACCAAAACCATGACAGCAATATTTAATATGTGCTGTTTTTTGTTTGTTTGTTTGTTATGTTTTTCTCAGGTGTGTGAGATGGCGTGTTTAAAGCTTCATAGCCTGCTGCAAACTGTTTTATGTCTGTCCTGGGAGGAGCTGTGTTTTCTTCTGGGTCGTCTTGGTGCACCGCTTTGGCCAGCAAACTGTGGCTCGGACCCGGGCGCCGAGGCTTTGCTGAGTCCTCTGGTGCCCATCGTCCGAGCACTTCTGGACCAGCATGCTGATCGAGCCACGCTTCAGAAGTTGCTCCCCAACCTTCCCGCCACCAACGGCAGCCCCTCCTTCGCCCAGGATCTCCAGAACTACTGCAGCACCGCTGAGTGGCAGCAGTTCTACCAGAACCACGTCAGTACAGCTCACACACACACATGCTATACTTAGCAGACGTAAGGTTTAGACTGTTTACCTTACGATAAGCTGGCTGCTTCTCAATTATGTCAGTATATGATACCACAAACCTGTTTTGTTTTACCTTTTTTGGATGCAGCATGTCAGAAATAAGTCTCTCAGTGCTCCTTCTCAGTCAAACACCAGATAAGCTCATCATTTCACGCAAAGCTCATGAAGGATTATACACGTTTATCTGTAAAACTACCCATTCTCTTGTTTACATCTGTAGCATACTATAAATAATCATCTTGGATTCATTTAGTTGATTTCAGCAGTGGTCCAGCATCAGAGCTGTTGTCTTCTTTTATTAAAACTCAGAGGACGTGTGTTTGTTTTAGCGCGAGGGCACTTTGACTGTTAATCCGCTTCCATTGTGGTGATGAACTCTTTATTTAGACCCTTTTGTTCATCCTGTGCCAAAAGACGACAGAAAAATGCTGATTTATGCCTCTCATCTCGCAAATCCAAAACAAGTCATGCGTTTAAATTAAATAGACATCATGCCAGAGTGAGATGGAGATGATTTATGAAGGCTGGCTTGTGACAGTGTGTGCTTATAAATCTAACCTGTTTGGACTGTTCGTATATACAAGTCACACGGTATATTAGCATGCTTTGAATTGGGAAGTAAACCACGTTTTACACTATGCCAGAGCATATATCTGGCTGCAGGGAGGTGAAGAGAAATAAAAAGAAGTATGTTTTATGTCCATCATTACAATGTAACATCTGTACTAACTTTGTAAAAGGTTGATAGGGTACATTTAATACATTTTAGTTACATGTACTTATTATATGGTTAGGGTTTGGCAAAGGGTTACTTGCATGTAATTATGCATCATTTATTGTTATTATAATAAGAAGTACCTGAGACATATTTAACAAGGACCCCTTAAAATACAATTTTACCCAGTTTCTGTATAAATGAAAGCAAAAAAAGGTCAACGAAAGCAATGTAATTGAACACAGTAGTCCTAATTATTGAATTCTATTATATATGTATACACTGCATTTTAAAGTGTTACTTATTTTAATAATTGTAAATTATATACATTTATATGATTTAGTGCTGTCAAATGATTAATCGCGATTAATCGCATTTAAAATAAAAGGTTTCGTTTACATTATATATGTGTTTGTTGTGTGTATTTATTATGTATGTTTAAATACCCACACATGCAGTGTATATATTTTTTTATTATATATACAAATAAATACAAGTATTTACATGTATATATTTATATTCATATAAAAATTATTTCTAAAATATATTTTATATATAATCGTAATTTAAATACATACATGCATGTGTTGGTATTTATTTATACATAGTTTTATTATTTTTTATTTTTTGTATAAAATAATTTCAAAAACATTGCATACATTTATAAATAATTGAAATATTGTTTTAGTGAAATTATTGTATGCATTGATGCTATGTTTTTAATTTGATCAATTTTAATAATTGTAAATAATTTGCTAATATTCATAATTCAAATTGTATATAACATAATATAATACTGTAATGTATGTCATTTATATATATTATATTATATTACTTAAAAAATAATAATAATAATAATTACCCTAACTGTTGACTGTTTTACATTTAATGTCATTTGACATGAATATATATTCATTAGCACACTAATATATATTTCACAGTGTGTGTATTGGCTGCTTTACAATTATCTCAAACATGTCTCATTCAATTACATATTATTGGAAGAAATACCCATTTAAAAAATCAATAACTTTTTTTATATAATGTATGCCTGTAGGTGGAGCCCACAATGCAGCAGTACGAGCTGGACACTTTTGGGAAGAGTCATGACCTAATGTCCAACTTTTGGAATTCCTGTTTTGATGACCTCATGAGCACTGCACAGAGGAGAGACAAGGACCGGTCCATCTGCAAAGCCAAGTTTCAGGTGTCTGTTAACTTCGTTTATTCAAGCACAGAGGGAATATGTTGAGCTAGCAAATATAAGATTGCTGTCTAATCCCCACAATGTGCAAACCATGGGTTTCTATTGCTTGGAATACTGGGATTAATGATTTCACGTACTAACCCATGAGTGTTTTTATGACAGACCAGTTAATAACATGGACCGTTTGTGTTCCTCTCTTTACAGGAGCTCATCATTGACCCGTACCTGAAACGAATGCGCATAGAGAACAGCCGTTACCACAGTGTGCAGAAGATGATTATTAGCCAGCAGGGGGTGGTGTGGAGGCACTGGAAATCACTGTGCAGGTTACTGAGCAGCGAGAGAGGAGCTTGGGCACTCAGGTCTGCATGCAGTAAAACTTTTGGTTCTTAGGGATATTACACACTTATGTGATTATTTCACACCATTATCCCTATCAAAATAAATAAATCTGCATTAATAAATAAGTAATGTATAGAGAGAGAGATTTAAAGAGATAGGTTCACCCAAAAATTTGAATTTGCTGTTAATTTAGTCACCCTCTGGCCATCCAAGATGTGTTTTTTTAGTACAGTAAAGAAGAATTCAGCTGAAACCGTTGTCCTTGGTGATTCATAAAGTGCAAGTCAATGGCAACACAAAACAAAACAACATGTGGCTCCTGTATATTAAGGTCTTATTAAAACAAAATGATTATGTGCAAGAAACTGAACATTATTTTACAACATCAAATCATCAAGAGCTACAGGGATAAAGTTTTTTGATTGTGTTGCTTTTTTGACTCACCAAATACCATGGTTTAAGCTAAAAATCTCTCTGTAGGGGGGACAACAACTTGGATGGCCTGAGGGTGAGCAAATTACCAGAAAATTACATTTTTGGGGGTGAATTGTCCCTTTAGGATAAATAAGATTTAAACCTAAGACTAAAGGTAGCTGGAAATATGAACATTTGAAAAAAAATATCTAAAACCCCAAATCAGACCGTTTTTTTCTGACTGTTGTAACTCACTGTGTGAGGTTGCGTTGTATACACTGATGCTGTATATTAAGGTATTATATTGTGTGATGTTGGACTGAGTGGAAGTGTTTGTGTTTCAGGGTTCAGCCAGAGGTGAACTGGAAACTGTCAGGCGCAGAGACGTACTCTAAGATGCGTCTGAAGCTGGTGCCAAATTACAGCTTTGACTCTCACAGTGATGCCAGCGCACTGAGAGATAACATGGGTCAGTAGTATCACTCTGGAAAATGTCTGTGTAAGCTGTTAAATAAATGTTATTGAATTAATGATGTATAAGGAAATCAATAATGAGTAAAACATCTCAGAGGGACTGTTGGCCACATTATTTTGCTTTGATTTCACTGTTAATATTTATAAATTGGAGCGTTGTGGGGGGGTTTTCTGCAGGAGCCGACAGCCCTCGCAGCTCAACCGAACCCATCCCTCTTGCTGTTGCAAAGGAAGCCAAAGTTAGTGACATGGAGGAAGACAAACTAGAGGATGAGGATTTTGTCTTAAATGATGAGTAAGTGTAACATTTGCTTTGTAAAGCAAGTTATCTAAACCAAGAGATTTCAAACTTGTAAAGTAAAAAAATATTTATATAAAGAGGTGCTGTCAAACAATTAATCACGATTAACCATATCCAAAACAAATGCTTTTGTTTACATTATATATGTGTGCATATATAAATACAAACGCATGCATGTATATATTTAATAAAAAATGTATATTTACATATTACATTTATATATATATATATAAAATATAAGAATATTAAAATATAAATGTATAAACATGTGGATGTTTTAACAATATATACTGTTTGCTTATTTATTTATTCATAATAAATATACACAGTACACGTACATATATAAAATAAAAACCTTTTGGGATGCGATTAATTGCTTGACAGCACTAATATTAAGGCAATAAATATATGCCTAAAAATAAAACATGTTAATAAAATAACTAAGTAGTTAAATATAATAATTAATAATTTATTTATAATTATAATTTATAATAATTTAATTCATAGCCTAAGATAAATAAATCAACAAAAGAGCAACAAGTTAGTAAATTGAACTTTAATAAACAAAATTAATTTTGAGTAAATTACCAGTGTTATTTTAGATTTATTTAAATAAAGCTACAGCATTTATTATTATATTGAAATTATTTATTTATTTTAATCAGTTTTAATCATTTTTGTGCACCAACTTATTTCAGTTGCCAAAGCAACATTTCTACTTTTTGTTTGTTTTTCATGCAATATATATAGTTTATTTAATTTGAGCTTTATTTCAATTACCAAACACATTTTTTTATGGTTTTGGATTTTAGTTTACAAAAGACTGTTTAGTCTATATATTCTGAAATTAATTCCTCACTGAAATGAAAGCAGAATGAACTGTTACAAACTGTAGTTTGTTCCTGAATGATGTCATTTGAGTAATGATTCAGCCTTTTAATACCTGCAAAGGCTTTGTGTGTACAGCCTTTGAGATGTGTTTAGTATGTTCGAGAGTATGTTCAGTAGAGTGTGCATGTGTGTGTCATTCCCCAGGGCGGAAGAGGGCGAGGAGGAGAGCCAGAAGGAAAAGCTAGTGCTTTCAGAGGAGTGTGAGCTCATCACTATTGTTGCCGTGGTACCAGGTCGTCTGGAGGTCACAACGCACCACCTGTACTTCTACGATGGCAGCAGTGAGAAAGAGGAAACAGAGGAGGGTGAGTGACAGCTTGTGTTGCATAGTACATCCAGCCTGTTTTCTTAATGTGACTGATTCCTCCTTTCATTGTTCACATAATGAATGTCTGTACACTACCAGTCAAAATTTTAAATAATTAACTTTTTATTTTTTTTATTTTTTTACAAAAAAGTCTCTCATGCTCCCTAAAGCTTCGTTTGTTTTGTCACAAATCCAGTAAAAACTGTATTTCCAATGCTTTTTTTTTTTTGCAACCTACTTCAGTCACATGATCTTTTAGAAATCATTGTAATATGCTGATTTGATGATTATTTACAATTATTATTATTAACGATCAGTTATTTGTAATTTTTTCATTATCATCAGTGTCGAAATGTTTTTGATTAACAGAAAGCCCAAAAGAACAGCATTTATTTGAAATAGCAAAAGTTATGTTCAGTATAATGTTAAGAAATGTTTGAGTAGCAAAGCGATTTCTGAGGGATCATGTGACACTGAAGACTAAAGAGTAATCGCTGCTAGAAATTAAGTTTCTCCATAAAAAGAAGTTCATTTTAGCGTTTTTTGTTTTTTTTAAATAGAAAACTTTATTTTAAATTGTAATAATATTTCACAACCTTACTATTTTTTATAAAATAATTCATTGGTGGGCATAAGAAAATTATTTTCAAAACAATTTTAAAAAAGTTACTTTTTTTTTGTTTGATTGGTAGCATACGGGATAAGATATGATTCTGATTATAATGATTATAATGTCCCCATCTTTGCAGGCATTGGGTTTGATTTCAAGAGGCCGTTGTCACAGCTAAGGGAAGTCCACCTGAGGCGATACAACCTGCGGAGATCAGCTTTAGAGCTGTTCTTCATCGATCAGGCACACTACTTCATCAACTTCAGGAAGGGGGTGAGCTGGACTCATACTAAATGCTGTACTGCAAGAGAACATACAGTGGGCAGGGTGCACAGATGATGGTCACAAGCATTGGTGGCATTTGTGTTTTTATATTTGTTTTGGTCCTCCAACAGGTCCGGAACAAAGTCTACTCCAGGATCCTTGGTCTTAGACCACCCAATCTCTTCTACTTTGGGTCTCGCTCTCCTCAAGAGCTCCTGAAAGCCTCCAACCTGACTCACGTACGTCTGATGTGATGCCAGTGTTTTCTATGTTTGCTAGTTGCTGGATGAGGTCATTCCTGCTGTCTCCTAGTCCAATTTTTCCCTTTCTCTCTATAGTTTCCCTAGTATTTTGTGCCCTCTCTACTGTTTCCGCCACAAAAGCTGTCAAAAAGTCCCACCCCCACTAAAATAGCCCAATCTAACCATTGTTCATTTTCATTTGTTTTGTGTCTATTGCAGAGATGGGTTTGCAGAGAGATCTCCAATTTTGAATATCTGATGCAGCTCAACACCATTGCTGGTCGCACATACAATGATTTATCCCAGTATCCAGTGGTGAGTTGTCACAGATTTTTATGTTTCCGATGTTTGTTTGTTTTCTTGTTTACTTTTGATTTTTGTTTGTTTGTTTTGTTTTCGTTTGGTTTTCTCTTGTTCGGTTTTGTTTGTTCTGTTCTGGGTTTGTTTTTCTTCTCTTTTAATTGGTTTATTTTTTATTTTGTTTTCCTTTATTCTGTACTGTTTGTTTTTGTTTTGTAATATTATGTTTTCTTTTATTTTTATTGGTTTGTGCTTTTTTGTCTTTTGGTTTATTCTGTTCTGATCAGTTTGTTGTGTTGTTGGATTTTTTGTTTTTCGTAGGGATGCTATAGCCTGCCCGGCGTCTTGGGCTGAATTTATGTATTTTATTATGTATTTAGTTTTTCAGTCTTTAAATTTCATGTAGAATTAAAAAAGAAAAACTAATTAATTATTTATCTTTATAAATATTATATAATATAAAATTTTGAATAATATATACATTTATTATTTATTATATATACCAAGATTTTATTGCATTTATTTAAACTGGATGATTAATATGCATTTATTATCCATTACCCTGAAAAACAAATGCATGTGCATGCTGGTATATGGGTCACATGTCTTTTTTTTTTCCTTCATGTCAATACGTGTCTGTATTCTTAGTTCCCCTGGGTGCTGTGTGACTACACATCTGCTGAACTGGACCTGGAGGACCCAGCTGTTTTCAGAGATTTGTCCAAACCCATTGGTGTCGTCAACCCTCGACATGCACAGAACGTCAGGGAAAAGTGAGACTGTGTTACAGTCCTTTTTGCAGAGTTCTCGGCATCAAAGAATGTGTTCTTAAAAGAATTATCACTAAACTAAAAAGATACCACTACCTGCTCTCTGCATGATTTAGAAATGCATTTACATTATGTTCTATAATAAGATTAAACAGTGTAATGTCATCGGATTTTCTAAATGTCTTTTTGTTGTTGTTGTTTGTTTAGATATGAGAGTTTTGAAGATTCAACAGGCACTATCGATAAGTTCCACTATGGCACACACTACTCTAATGCTGCCGGCGTCATGCACTACATGATCCGCACAGAGCCCTTCACCTCATTACATATACAGCTCCAGAGCGGCAAGTAAGACACACACACTCACACACCACTGCGATCACACTGCCAGGGGCGTTCAATCTTGCTCCAGGGGGGCCACCTTTAGTTCAAACACACCTGAACCAGCTATTCAAGGTCTTCAGGATTACTAGAAACTAACAGAAAGGTGTGTTGGGGCAGGTCAGAACTAAACTCTGCAGGACGTTAACCCTTCAGGAGCAGGATTGAACACCCCTGCTCAAGGGTTCTTAATTTGTCCTCCTGGAGACATTTGTGCACAGAAGTCGTATTTGTTTGTGCATTCCAACAGCACCGAAGATCAACTGGAAATTTGACTCCGTTAGATTGTTTTTTAAAACACAAAGTATCCATACAGGAATGTAGATCACTTACAAATTGTGAATATTGAGAATATTAATAATGTTTTAAATATAGTAAATAAAATGTTAAGTTTGTTGGCACTCCATAGTATTGACCACTAGGTTGCAGTGTTGTTTACTTGATGGTTTTCAAGCATATATATGTTTGGGTTGCACTTACAAAAGGGATTGTGTGTTTGCTTAGGTTTGATTGTGCCGATAGGCAGTTTCATTCAGTAGCAGCGGCATGGCAGGCGCGAATGGAGAGTCCAGCGGATGTGAAGGAGCTGATCCCAGAATTCTTCTACTTCCCAGAGTTCCTGCAGAACAAGAACAGTCAGTGGGCCTCTTTGAAGCAACTAAAAACTACACTGGCACTGAAATATGTTGGATAGATGGATTTTGAGCTGTAAAATATCATGTGTGCAGGTTTTGATTTGGGCTGCTTGCAAATCAGTCAGGAGAAGGTCAATAATGTGTTGCTTCCCCGCTGGGCGTCTTCACCTGAAGACTTCATCAGGAAACACCGCAAAG
This sequence comes from Enteromius treurensis, assembly GCA_032275025.1. Lineage (NCBI taxonomy): Eukaryota > Metazoa > Chordata > Actinopteri > Cypriniformes > Cyprinidae > Enteromius > Enteromius treurensis. Next base: position 8,116,419 of record JAUCMU010000030.1, read on the forward strand.
CTTTGGTGTGGAAACAGATACAATGCACAACACACACAACATGTTTGTATTGAAAATACTGTAAAAAAAGCTATTTATTATATGTTGTTTTCATCCGGTGAGTGAGTCAGATGTTTTAGTAACTGCTCTGACGAGTTCAGTTGATATATTAGACTGATTCAGATTTTTGAGTGATCGGTAAAAGGAATGATTCGCCCCAAAATTTACTCATCCTTAGGCCATCTAAGATATAGATGGTGAAGCTATGGAGATACAGATTTTGAGTGAAGCTTTTCACAGGAGGTTAATTATGACTCATTTTGGATGCATCCAGCAACAAATTATTACAATAAAATGTATATTTTTTTATTCCACCACATTCGGTTCCTATATTTTTCCTTTTAAAACGTGCACTCTTTTGATCTGACTCACACTCCACGTACATTTGTGTGTTTGAAGGAGTGTGAGCATGTGTCTGCTCACCTGCACGAGTGGATCGATCTCATATTTGGGTGGAAGCAGCGAGGACCTGAAGCAGTGGAAGCTCTCAATGTCTTCTACTACTGCACTTATGAGGGTAAGAAGGCTCTTATGAGTTCATATTAGTTTGAACATGTTCCTGCAAGGAAAATATGACTGATCGCTGTGTGTTTTGGCTGTCAGGTGCAGTGGATCTGGACGCCATAGCTAATGAGACCGAGCGCAAGGCCCTGGAAGGCATCATCAGCAACTTTGGCCAGACGCCCTGTCAGCTTCTCAAGGTGGGACATCAGACAGATGTTTCAATCTCTAGTCAGCATAAACTTCATTTAATATGAGCTTCCAGGTCTGAAGAGTGTTACTTATATAGTATAATAGTCATTTATAAAATATTAAATTTGCTTTTATTTTTGTTTTAATTTTAGTAATCTTATATGATTTTGTCAGTGACATTAGTTTTTTTATTACTGTTTATTTATTTAAGTTAGTCATTTTAGTGTTTCAACTTCAGCTTAAGTTTTTTTCTTTTCAGCTTTATTTCAGTTATCAAAATGCATTTAACGCTAAAAACATGCTCCTGAAAGCATTTCTGTAATGTATTGTGGGTAATACGACACAAGTGAAACCTCTCTGTGTAATTCAGGAGCCCCATCCTCCCCGTATGTCAGCAGAGAACGCATTCAGGCGGCAGGCCCGTCTGGACATTCTGCCTCCCAACCTTTTTGACCAGCTCACTAAACTCCGATCTTTTAAAGAGGTGAGCCCCTGCTTAGCAGTGTTTCATTTGAATTTAATAATATGCTGAATTGCAACTGTTTAAGCACCGTGTGCTAATGATTTGATTTAAGGAGCTGCAGTGTGAAAATGTGATTTGAGGTGTTTTTTTAATGTTGGTTCATGTAGGTGGTGAGTGATGGTCTGCCTTTAGTCCAAGCCGTGGTGCCCAGAAATCAAACACGCTCCTTTATCATCCCTGGTTCTGACATATTGGTGAGATTATTTCACAATTAAGTTTGCTTGTCGTGTACTAATATTTGAATAGGATCAAAACCAATCTTAAAGATCAAGATGGTCTGTGGAAGAGGGCAGTGCTTTTCAATCATGGGGCCAGGGGCCACTAGGGGGCCTCAGCAAACTTTCAAGAGAGCCTTAAAATGACCTAAAATTCTGTAAAATAAGATGAACACACGGCAAAAAATGCTTTCTAGCTTAGATTCTTGTCTGGTTTCAGCCTAAATATTCTTAAATCAAGAGCGATTTTCTTTTTTTTTCTTTTTTTTCAGAAAAACAAGTCAAAATTGCTTAGAGCAAGCTAAATAATCTGATTTCACCCCGAATAATTAGCTCATTTAATCTTGAATAGATTTTTCAGAAATAAATACTTTTTTTTTTAACCAGAAAAATCTTCTTGATTTAAGGATTTTTAGGTGCTTTGGCTGGAAAGAAGCCAAAAAAGTCTAAGCTAGAAAAGCGTTTTTTTGCAGTGCAATTTTTTTTTTTTTTTTACACTATTAAAAAAAGGCAACCAATCAAACACAACTTTTACTGAACTAGCAACTGACAACTTTTTAATAATCTAATTAATAAAACATTTGGATGTGTTGTTAATGAACTTCAGAAATCATGAGATTATTTTATGCAATAAACTTAAAATCAAAAAAAAAAAACTATTAAAAATATCTATATTTAGTTCAAATCTGTATTTGTGTTGTTTCTATGGAGATATTTTAGCTGCTCTCTTCGGATCTCTGTAAAACTGTTTTGGAATTATATTTATTGGGAAAGCACTGTACAAATATATACATGAAACCTTACTGTAATAGTTGACTTACTTAGCCTCATGTCGTTCCAAACCTGTAAGACCTTCGTTCATCACAAATTAAGATCTTTTTAATGAAATCCGAGAGCTGTCTGACCCTCCATAGACCGCAAGGATCCTACCACGATCAAGGCTCAGAAATGTAGTAAGGACATTGTTAAAATATTCCATGTGACATCAGTGGTGCGACTGTAATTTTTATAAAGCTACGAGAATACTTTTTGTGGGCAAAGAAAACCAAAATAACCTCATTCAACAATTCATCTCCTTTGCGTCACCCTATAGCTCCATTTTGGAGAGTATCACATACGTAAACAACATATGTAAGCGGATACATTGTTTAGGTTCAGATCGTATCCACGTACGGTGGTGCTGACACAGAATAGCATACATTGTTTACAAAGAAGAATTTGTGGGTACCCATTACATCCTCAAAACATCTTTTTTTGTATTCAGCAGAAGAAAGGTATTTTAATTGTTTTGGATGAACTATTAACGTCTTTTTGCTTTTATACAGTGATGGTGTAAAAACCTGATGTAATCATCATCTTGCTCTGAATAATGTTTTTTCTCAGCATATATTTTCACATACTTAAGGTTTCCGGATCAATACATTAGTTGATGTTTGTTGTACGGCGTTTGTCCTGTTTCAGGTGACAGTGGGTGCTAATGGAATGATAGGCACTCATAGCTGGCTGCCCTACGACAAGAACATAGCTAATTATTTCACCTTCACCAGAGACCCCACTGTGAGCAACCCAAAGTAAGTTTAAACACGTACACTGTATAATCATCTTCAGACATTTAGTGATTTCATATAGGTCTAAAAACAAGAGGTTTTGATTAGACATCAAGTCATTTTTATAGCGACAACATTGGGCTTTGGATAAATAATCAAAAGCTTTACATCAGCTTATAAAGAGCAGCTCTCTGGTGGTTTGGCTGCTTTGGTCTCTATGAATGTTCTTCAGTCAAATTGGGGCCTTTGTAGTAAAAGCTCATTTGCTTTGCCAAGCCTTTCTTGTTGTTTTGGAGTGGTCTGCTAACATGTGTCGAATCTGATGCTTAAACAACAACATGGATCTATTTCGAATGTTCTCCCGCTGACAAGTTTCGTCCCATTTGTTGGTACTAACCTTTTGTTTGATCTGTTTTTAGGACCCAGCGGTTCCTCAGCGGGCCGTTCTCCCCAGGGGTTGAAATCGGGTCCCAGGTGCTGGTGGTTTCCACTGACGGGCGTCTGCTGTTCAGCGGGGGGCACTGGGACTGCAGCATTCGTGTCACTATGTTAGGCAAGGCCAAGCTTGTGGGCAGGATCTGCCGTCACATAGGTGAGAGCCGGCTGTCCGACACAGACGTGCCCAAATAGTACAAAGCCAAGACGCAGCTGTAGGCATTGGAATGAACTTGGTGGCGCTGCTGAGCTGAATCCTAAATAAAATTAGCTGCTGTCAGATGGTCGACGAATCATTTGTTGCTGAAACAAAACCATTAACCCTGTAAAGCCTGAAATATGGCAAAATGCTAAAAAGAAAAAACTGTTGCATGGGTTTTTAATAAGCATCACATTTGATACATCAGGCGTTTATGACTCATAAAATGCACTTTGGTTTAGTTGTTGGGATCTGTATGGCTAAAAAGGAGGAGGAAATTCTCATAGCTTGTACTATAAATCAGTAAGATCAGACTGCTTGCATAAATACATATTTCCCACTAATATGTCATGGTAAGGTGATATTTAAATGCTTCTGATCAAAGCTTTATCATTTTAATTGTGAGTGCAAAACGCAATGCAGGGATCTACATTTAATACAATGAAACATTCCTTATAGGCTTAATGTGTCATACTCGAAATTCATATTTAAAAAAACAAGGTTACTTTAGTCCAGTAAATAAAATAAAGAAATATTGCTAACAGTTTAAAACAGTGTAATGTTAACTTAACAAAAATCTGTAAATATTAGAAAAATGTAGAGAATAAACTTCTGATTGACACAACTTGAGGTCGTATATATATTTTATCGTGCAAAAATTTCATACTAGAATTCGTGTGCAGTGTCTTTTATATTCCGAGGTATTGTTCTTTCAAAAACGTAGAAGGCATGTTTTTATCATGTGGATTTAAAAGCCTTCCCTTTTGATTGCAACACCTCAGATGATGTATGGTGCAAATAGTTAGTAATGTAATGCATTTGATTATGAACAAAATGTACTGATGGCTAAATAATGTGTTTTTTTCTGGGATATAGATGTGGTCACATGCCTGGCTTTGGATCTCTGTGGTATCTACCTCATCTCTGGCTCACGAGACACCACCTGCATGGTGTGGCAGGTCCTACAGCAGGTCAAAACACTAGATAACAAGTTAATACAAAAATAAAAGGGTGTGAAGGGTACAGCAGATTAGCAGTCATTTAAATTTGGACAGAATGTACACTGTCGTGCCAATTATTTTTCTTACAGTGTTAATACTTTTGTATTCAATGGCACAAAAAAAGATCAAAAGTAACATTTTTGTGATGATTGGAATGATTTCTGAAGGATCGTGTGACACTGAGGACTAGAGTAATGATGCTGAAAATGCTGTTTTAAATTGTACTAATATTTCACAATACTAATGTTTTTAATTACATATTTTAATTAAATCAATGCGTCCATGTCGAGGATAAGAGACTTAAAACTTTTTGAATGGTAGTGTATAGATATCAACTTAATGCTTCAATATCTTGTGCTATTATGTGTTATTAAGTGTAATTAGCTTAAATCAGTATTTATTTAACTCAATTACTTGAATCTTGTATTCTAATGTTTTTATTTTTTATGTTTTTTTTTATGTGCTCGGGTACTTTTTGCTGTTTTCAAGATTGGTGTTTTCTTATTTGTATACAAAAATGTAGTTATTGCGACAAATTGAGATTCGTCTTTGTTGCTATTCTAAGTTATTTAATAATATGTTGAATAAGAGAGATGGCTTGGTTGTTTAGTATAACTAGTCACTGAATCAGAGTGTGTGTTTTTTTTTCTGTAGGGTGGTTTCTCTAGCGGTCTGTCTCCACGGCCCATGCAGGTGCTCTGTGGACATGATCAAGAGGTCACGTGTGTTGCCATCAGCACTGAGTTGGACATGGCGCTCTCAGGGTCAAAGGTCAGTTTAGATCGGTCCACTTCTTCATTCTTCACTTTCAGGAGTTATTGCGTTGTGTTTATGAATTGATGCGTTTTCTCTCGCTTGCTTCTCTTGCTCAGGATGGCACAGTGATCATGCACAGTGTGCGCCGTGGGCAGTATCTGCGGACCCTGAGACCGCCGTTTGAGAGCTGCCTTCCTGCCACTGTAGCACACCTGGAGGTCGGCATGGAAGGGCACATAGTGGCACAGACCGTTATGGAGGGCCGCTCTGCTGGAAAGGTGTTGGTTGATGATGTTTGTGAAAAGAAATAAGTGTTTCTGTGTTATTGTGAGAAGAGAAATAGATTTTAAAAATGTATATTAAATAATTCCACTACAGCAGTGCTACTCAAATCTGGCCTGCAGACCCGTATATTTGTATAATTTGTATTATTTTTGTACCTGTAGGAGAAGTACGCACTGCATGTGTACTCTGTGAACGGCACTCTCTTAGCATCTGAGACCTTGGACGAGAAGATTTCAGCTTTGCATCTTGTGCCTGACTACCTCATAGTAGGCACACAGCAGGGGAATCTTCACATCCGAGACTTGTACAGGTAAACACGCCTCTAATGGTTATTTAAAAATGTACACCTTTTTTTTTTCATTGTTATTACATTTGAATTCATTTTTATACATTTGAATGTATTTTTGGAAATACATAAATCATTTATTATTATTTTGTTTAGCATGGATATTTTATATGTTTCTGGCACTGAATTAAAAATAAGTTAATAATTGTGATTTTTATTTTACGTTTTATATTACAATTAATACTTTTTTTTAGAATAGTATGACTTTTTTTCTCAGAATATTGAGAGAAAAACTCACAGTTGTGAGTAATGAAGTCAGAATTATGGGATTTAAACTATTTAAATAATAAAAATTGCATCAACACAACCTGCTTTTTTTTTTTTTTTTTTTTTTTTTTTTGATGTAAGCTTGCAATTGCTAGAAGTCAGAAACGGGCTTCCACAGATTTGACCGATTTTATATTTCTCTTTTGAACATTCAAAATAATAAGAAATGTTTCTTGAGCAGCGTATCAGAATGATTTATAATGTGGCACTGAAGACTTACGTAATTTTTCCATTAAAGGAATAAATTACAGTTGAATAGAAAACAGAAAACAGTCATTTTAATTACAATACTGTTTAAAAATATTAGAATTTGTACTGTATTTTGGTCTGACAGATGCAGCCTTGGAGAACATAAGAGTCTTGAGTAGTGTAGGCGTACAGCTGCTCAGCTTAGCACGACCTGTTTGATCATATTCTTTGATAGTTTTTCCCATTGTTGTAGATGCATTCTTAATAAATCCTTTGTGTCACCACAGTAAATCTTCAGCAGCTGGCTCAATATTTGCTTCTCATTCCCAAGTTTCTCTTTCTCTGTCTTTGCGTGTGTGCAGTTTGAATCTGGCGGTTGCCCCCTTGGCCCTGAAGATCCCTGTGCGCTGTGTGTCTGTCACGAAAGAGAGCAGTCATATTCTGGTGGGGCTGGAGGATGGCAAACTCATTGTGGTGGGAGCAGGAAAACCGGAAGAGGTGAGGTGGAGGGTTTGTCGGTAGGATTTTACTGCCTGAAATAAATTCCCTGCTGCTGAATTGTTATTAGTACATCATACTGCCAAAAGGCACGATTTACAACTATAAATAGTATTGATTTTTTAAAAGCTGTTTACTTTTACAGCGTAAGTGTACGAATTAAAAAAGAATAACGGCATATGTACTAAATATTGTGGAAAAAGCTACTAAAAAAAAAAAAAAACTTATTTTATTTATGTATTAATTTTTTTTGTGTGACGGTTTATATTTTAGGTAAATGTCATGTGTATATTATGTTTATAAAAACCCAGTTTAAAAAAAAACTCTGAAAGAAATCACTTCTTAATTTATTTTTAATAATGTAACTTCTGTTACATACTTATGTGAGGCGTGATGTGATGGTGTTATTAGTTCATCACCATGTTAATAGACACATTTAGGCCTATGTGCTATTACAAAGTCAGAATTTCTATAATTGTGAGTTTATGTCACCATTATGACTAATGTATTTTTAAAATGTACGTGAAGAAATTAATATTAACTAGGGGTGTCCCCGACTAAGGATTTTTACAATCGAATCAGAATTTTCTAATCTTGCCAACAGTCGACTGATAGTCGAATCATATATTTGGGGGCGGGGCAAAATAAGAGTAAAGTCACTCATTGGACAGTCATCATTAACACAAAGGGAAACTGTAACAGATGCCTCGCAGATAGAAACGGGAGTAACTAATGTTTTATGTTCAAATCCAGAAGTGAACGTGTTTGAGCGACTCTGAATGAGCTCCTTTTGTGGACGCGTTCTTAACAGAACAACGTGCAGAAACACGACAGCTAAACTCTAAAAATTCAGTTTTATCATAATAGTGTTCTCATTATAATGTTATTGTGTATGACAGTCCTTGTCATAGTTATTATTACTATTCTTTTACTATTACTATTATTACTATTTGTCCTGCTCGCTGTGTGCGCGGATGAGATACCTTTAAGGCCTTTACTGCAGCGTAACTCAACCAAATCTTGTAGCACATAAATAATATGTACTATAATATATATATATATATAAACCAGCTGAAATGTTTTGAAATCACTTGTACCCTGCCGGTCTTTCACTCAATGTGAGTCTCATTAAAGATTTAAATCCCTGCTGCCAATATGCACCTCTATCCGTCACGGATTGTGGAAAATGAAACTATATTTAAATCTATAGGGGTGGGTGGATTTATTCACGCAGGTTAAAAATATTTATTTTAAAGCTTCTTTCTTTTCAGATTCTTATTTATTGCATTATTTGAATAGGTTGTATATTAGCATGTTGGGAGAAAACCTGTAGTTCTACGTGAAATCAGACATTAGCACCCCCATAGAGACAAATGGTATGATCAAAAACACCTCACGAACATTCGACTGTGAGATTGGGAGTCGAATCAGGCTTCTCGAATTGAATCATTGACTGTCCGAGAACACCCCTAATGTCAACCAAGATTGATAAATGCTAAAATATTTTTTAAATTATTTTCTGTTGTAAACTTTTAAGTAAACTACAGTATGGAAGCCCTTTTCCGCCACTGGAAAAAAAAAGACCTGTGATTCAAACTCGCAATTCGACTTTTTTTCTCAGAATTATAAAGATTATGAGAGGTGTAAAATCACAGTTGTGAGTTATAAATCCAGAATTGTGAGATGTAAAGTCAGAATTGCAAGTTCTGAATCAGAATATAAACTCACAATTCGGAGAAGATAGTTTTTTCTTTCCCTCAGAGCTTGTAATTGTGCGTTTATCTCACAATTGCGAGTTGTAAACTTGCTATTGTGAGAATTACAGAATTGTGAGATAAAAGGTCGCAATTACCTGTCAATTTTTAATTCAGTGGGCTTCCATAAACTCCTGTATCAGGTGACCAAACTTATGTGTCCGATATTTCACTTGAGTCAGCAAGTTCTTTTATCAGTGACTAAAAAGTTCAATATTTCAACATTTGCCTTAATTCAGGTGCGGTCTGGGCAGTTTTCCCGCCGACTGTGGGGCTCCACACGCAGAATCTCCCAGGTGTCCGCAGGAGAGACCGAATACAACCCCGACGAGCCTCCGGCTAAATGAGCCTTCATCAACACCTGTGCATCCACCAGAGACACCGCTGCACCGCTCGTCCGCTTCCCTGCCCTGCTAAAACAGAGAGCATGGGAACAAGAGTAAAGGGAACACAAGTGGTGAACATCCAAACATGCACTTTTACACAAAAAGGGAAAAGAACATTCTTCTCGAAAATGCAATGATTTACACTGCTTTTAACAGACAAACATTCCAAAGATTTTTGATCAGGCCAATCAGGCTGTCGCCTGCAAACTTTTGAAGGGTTGTCGGCTAAGACTGAACTTTTTAAAAGCAGTATGTTCTGTCCTGTGAATCACAGACTGTCTTCTCACTGGCTGGAGCCCCGAGGCACTGTAAGCTCACCGTGATGGACTTAGTCTCTGTCACTGAGTGACAAACCGTCATCACCAGAGCTGTTTTATAGTACAGTACATCTTCTCATTGCTCTTGCTTTGCTGACCTCGTTCAGCACTGGTACTCCATCTGACACTTGAAAACCTTCTTATATTAAACAAAGTCATCTATGACGCCAGGTTTTTTTCGTGGGACAGGCACTGACAGAGATATTTTAGCTCTGTGTGTGTACAGTGTGTGGGTGTGGGTGTTTGTATTGCTTTGCACGGTTACTTGCAGGCGCTTTGTATAACGCAAAAATTAATGTGACGCCTAAATTAGAACGAGATCCTTTCGCTCTTGTTCAATGATGTGAAGTCCTGAGACTTGATTCAGTACCTCTGGTGCCTTAAAACAGGTAAACAATAGAAATGTCCATAATTATGATGAATTATGACTTGAAATATATAGTAAAGGGGTAGTTCACCTGAAAATGAAAGTTTTGTCTTCGTTGACTCATTCTTATGATTCAAAACCTGTATGACTCCCAGAAACAGAAAATGATATGTTATGATGTTTTATGAAGTTTTATTTTAATTTATATATATATATATATATATATATATATATATATATATTTTTTTTTTTTTTTTTTTTTTTTTTT
>JAUCMU010000030.1:8147212-8167386 GCA_032275025.1 Enteromius treurensis
CGCAGAGGAATATTCATACACACACACAAATATACATATATATATATATATATATATATATATATATATATATATACACACACACAAGTCTGAAATAACGGCTGAAAATTCAGCTGTGCATCACAGGAATAAATTATATTTTATATCATAATATAATAAAAAACTTTTTACTATTTCACAATTTTTTTGTGTGTGTTATCACAACTTAATTGTATTAATTTATTTTAATCAGCTTACTCACTTACGTTTTGAACCCTGACGGCCTTGATTCTCAACAGAGGATGAAAAAGCCTCTATGGAAGCAGCAAGTGCCATTTTTGGCTGTTCAGCACCAGCACATTTCATCTCATACCGTATTAAACACAGTCGATTCCGCCACACACAAGCAAGACTTATTTTTAGAAAACAGTTTATTTTATCTTAAAATGTTTTTACACTCAGTATGACAATGTGCTTGCACAGTACTTACAGTGGAGTGGGGCGAGACTCCTATTTGTACATAAAAAAAAAAGATCCAAAGTCTTTTCACAGAGAAAGCAAAGGAAAAAGAAACAGCACCCCGACCTTTAAAACCCAACCCAACATACGGAGCCATGGGAGAGTGCAGAATTCTGCTTGATGTAGAAACACCAAAATCACGCTGACGGGATGGAGGACTCGGATCTGGTAGTGTCCTTCTAATCCCGGTTTACCAGTCTGCCATAATTAGACATATTTACACAAGACGTTGCGGACCCCCCCCCCCCCAGTCAATTTACAAAGTCTCTGCTAATGGTCTCAAAAACTAACTCTCAATATATTCACATATAAAGCAATATAATACATGTTTGGAAACAGATTTAATGCAGGTTAATAAGGTAGGGTGAGTTGATTAATGGCCAGAGCTTATGGGATAGTAAACCTGATCAATCCTTATGCGATGGCCACAAAAAAACAAAAACAAAACAAAGCTACAAACTGCCTGGAGGGCTTCACATTTGCCTTTGCGACATGAATAAAAAATGTCAATGTAAAAACAGTGAAAGACCTTGATAAAATATAATTGCTACATAACCTTTCACCCAGTCGAGAGGAGAAACCAGACCAGGGCAAATGGGGTTAAATCACAGACCTGCACACATCTATTTGAAAGTCTAAAATTTATAAAAACAATGCTGAGCTGGGCGACCCGTGGCCAGTGAGTCCAACACGACTAATTCTGTGGGTATTTTATCTGAGATATAATTCTTAGCATCTGTCTTTCTCCTTCGTTCACGACTACTATCAGTGATGGATTGGACCTTTAGCAGAGCAGGCAAGCTAACAAAAGCCCTTGGTAACAACTACAGTAATGGAGTGGGGTGGCAAGGGAAAAGGATTTAAATGGTCCACTTATTGTTTCCCCTCCCCCCATCTTGAACAGAGTACAAGATGATCCTCAAGTGATGAGACTTGCCTTAGAGATAATGTTGAAAAGACTAAAAAGATTTTGGAAAGAGTCTGTGTAGCACCCTTGGTTTGCGTCCTCCACGCTTCATACCGCAGCAGTTTATCACATCATAAAACCGTCCCCTGTGCGGGACAGCTCAGGCAGCGCCCCCCTCCGAGAGCAGCATTTAGGACATGGTTAGAAGGTCAGTGGAACAAAACGACAGGACTCGAGCTGCCCTGTTGTGACGCACCGAAACTGTTCAGATGAGAGGTGTTCGGTTGGAAAGAGCTGCCAGGAGGTTCCTGGGTTTGCTTCAGGTCATAGTTAGTCCAGCTCTGTGTCTTCCTTGGGCCGGTACACAGTGCCAAACTTCTGCATGTACTTCTTGATGTACTCCTTGGTCTTGTGTTTGACGTTTTCATTGCATTCGAGGTCTTCGGGGTTCTTGCAGGACTTCAGTTCCTTGTTCATCACCCCATGAGTCAGCTGTGAAAAGACAGACAGACACAAACACCAAAGGTTTAGAGATGCAGCAATGACATCATAACAAAAGACTTCAGTGACCGCACTGTAGTTCAAAAACAAAGATTTCTCCAGTTGAAAGCAATACATAGGTGTTCATTTCATGAAAAATGTTAGTCGATGAGCTTTTTTTTTTACCCCCTTGACTACAATAATAATAAATGATAACTGTGACTAAAGTATCATCATCAATACTGAACGTTGATATAATGTGTTTAAAAAAAAAAAAAAAAAAACTATTCCAAAATCTCTTTTCATTTTAATAAAAAAAAGAATTGACAAAATTTTATAGACTGAAAAACCACAGTTGTTTTAATAGAAAAAATATTATTGCAATTTAAAATGATTGGAATTACTTTTAGGAAATTCACAGTTTTTTGAAATGTAAACATATTTGTCAAATGACAAAAACCATTGCAATTATCGACCGTTTTAATGACAACAACATAAACAAACGCTACTGCCCATGTGTGCTCTTGTGGCCCTAACTGAACTTCCGGTAAACATCCAAATAGAAGTCAATAACAACAGCTTATGTAGATTATTTTTTGATAAGCAAAATATGTTCACTGCGTAAATCAGACGGATTTATTAAAAATGCAGACTTATTCTCTGCCAGCAGGAGGTGCTTTAAGTAGGAGCAAGGAGAGGTTTCCACGGTAACTGCTGTAGACAAAGCACCCATGAGCTTACAAACGCTGCCTTATATGCAAGATAAAATGACATTTACTAAAGACAGTAGAAATGCAGTGATATAAAAACACCCACGCCTCGGTTTGATTTTTAAACGTGCATTACGTGGCTGTAGCTGGCGGCACTAACCAGACCGACAAACAAACAAAGACCAGAAGTTAATTAAGGTCCAGGAGGTGTGTGCACCCGATGAAACAAATAATAGTTTTGAGCAAATAAACTGAACATTTTTATCAGTTTAACCAATATCCAGACTTTATTTCGAGAGTCCATTTAGACATTCCACTAACTATAAGTAACTTTGTAACTACATGTCAACTACATGTTTACTAACTCTCAGATTAGACTGTTAAGGTAGGTTTAGGGTTAGTAGAGAAGCGGGATGCTAAGATTCCAGGCATTTGCCAGTTGAAGTTCAAACAAGAAGTGTATTTGGTTTACACTATAAATGGAGGTGTTGTTGTGGCTCTACTCCCGACAGGTTTTGGGAATTTATCAACTGTTACCGATCAGTAACAGACAGGTCAGTATCTCCTTTCTTTTCCAGTCCTTGATTATTTACATGTCATGCTGTAATCCTTCAATTAAGTCGCAGTATTTTACTCAATGGTTTTGTTTTCGCAGCATACCCGTGTTTAAAGCGTAAGTTTGAGCCAGCGCATCATATACGTTTTAACTAAACGGTCTGTAATCGGCTTATGAGTGCACCAGTGATTTTAAACTTCAGACAAGTGTTTATTTTTATAATAAAAAAAAACTCTTTTGAAACTTTCATAAGAAAATGTGCAAGAACCTTGAGGCTAATTTTCAAGACTAAGAGCCAGATTTACTAAATGAGTGATTTACTAAGAACATGCAATTTTAAAAGAACAGAATGCAACATCTCATTTACATATCGACCACCGCATTATACCAAGCCGTGCGCAAACTGCTTACGACACAGGTGCAAAATAGTTTTTTGGGCCGTTTAATAATGGCACAAATATAAAGTGATTTATAAATCACGTTGCACAATTCATTTCGATTTGCATCTGAAATAGAAATTGGTACAAATGCATATTCAATAAGGTCACAATTCAGCACTATTTCTTCACTATGCAAATCCTGACAGTACTATTTTATCTCTAAAAGATGGTTTGCGCTGGAGCAAGATGTTAGTAAGTCTGCCCCCAAGGCTAATTTAAAATTGACAAATTTAACATTAATGCACAAATGATGGATTGAACCCAGACACCATCCTATATTTTTGTTTTCTTTCGTTAATGTATTTCTTTTGGATGCACATCACAATATGGAGGAAAAGATCTGCTCCCTTTATATAGTTTTAAAAAACATGGGGGAAAAAGAAAAAACTGCGTGATCCAAAGATGTCTGTCTGGTGCTGATCCATGTATCCAAGCATTGTTTCGAAAAGCATACAGGAGCACACGTTACCTTTCTAGCGAGATGTTTGAAGTCTTCTGTGTTACTGATACGGCCAAGCTTGCAGTCTGGCTTGCGGTACGGATTAAGGCATTGCACAATAAACTGTGACATCTGAAAAGATAAACAGGAGAAATTGAAAAGTTAGACACAGAGTGGGACACACATGAGCTACCGCTAGAATTATTTGGTAAAAAACCCAAGAGAATCTAAAGCTCACCTCCTTGCGGAAGACTTCTTTGCTTTTCTTAGCCAGCTCACTGGACGTGTCTGCCTCGGCGGTCTTGGTAGAAAACTGTGCAAAGAGGTCAAACAAAAAAACCAACACATGAAATGACATACTGAGAATACCGACAGTTTATTTGACGTATTAAATCGTGTAAGAGTATATAATCTAGACATTGTTTAAACATTCTTTTCCAAAACATACTTGGGAGTTCTACAACAGAGTCCCAGAGTCCCCTTTAGGCAGCCGATATGACATGAATGAGACTTCATACTGAATCAATGCCAAGACTGTCAATACTCATCATCACAAGGCCCCAAAAGCCAAACCAGTGCAGATCAGAGGAAATGCTAACATACTGACAACAGACGATAAAAAACCCTTTGGTAACAAAATCTGTTAAAAGTTTAATAGTAAAGATATTCTGAAGTCTAAAACGAAAGGGCGGTTGTTGAAAAGACAAAAGAGATTTTGCACAGTTCGCCTTGCACCACATATAAATGAATACAGTTTCAACAGCTGGGTTTGATTAGCATCAAAGAGAGCCAGAGAAAACACCAGCAAAACCCTGAGAGACAGAACGAGGCAGAGAAAGAGAAAAAGAAAAAAAAACAGCGGAGTGGGTGATGGGAGGACAGCAAAGAACACAGATCAAGATGGTTATGACCTGTGAAACGACATGACTTTAAAACAATGTTTATTGTGACTTGCTTTTGACTTTGTGTTTCAGTTTGGATTGGCCGGGTCAAACCGCTTGTGTGTTTGCATCATGTGATGCAGCTTGAAAGAGGCAAATTTAAAAGTGTTTTCCTCTGAACTCCAAATAGCTTTTCTCTATGTGGATGAGCACCAGCTGTGAACCATTCCATCGGAGATGGCTGGAACAACATCTTCAATTACCCAGAGAGGCTGAGACAGTCTCAGGGCCGACATGTGTGTACCAAAGTGAACTAAGATTACCAGTGCGTTGATACTTATTCAACGCTAAAAATCCATCAGAAACATAAAAACACCAGTTATATCATTACTTATTATGGTACCAACACTGTCTGATTCAAATGCTCACATGTGTGTATCTTCATATGCTGCAAAGGTGACTTGTGCCAGACAGTAATTTAGCTGCATGCAAGAATGTTTAAATGCATGTCTTGGTAAAGTAACAATGTAAATACTGCTGGGTATTGTAATAGGAAAGTAAACAGGAATGTGGCTATATTTGTTAAACAAAAAAAAAACAACTATCCCCTTTGCTTGCTTTTTTCTTCTTTTATTTCTTTAAAGCTGAAAAGTTTGTTTTCTTTATATGGCCTTTATACATGAATAGAATAAATATTAGACCAATTTGAATCTAAGAAGAGCATTAACTCCACACATTTGTGTTATTTAACATTGTGAACTTCAAGGAGTGATATTATACATCTTAAAAACGTTCAGTAATCCTTTTGTGTGACCTTTATTGTTACTGTACCTTTAAGATAATTATATTCGAATGATCTCTGTTCTGTCATTACCCTTGCATCGTTCCAAACCTTTAACACCATCATTCACCTTCGGAACACTAATTAAGATACTCTTGATTCAATCCGAGGGATGAGACACTGGACAGACAGAAACACAACTACTAGGGACGCTCTTTTCTGAATGACTCATTATTTCTTTGATTTTCATTAATGGTCTGTGTGGACCAGGGTTAAAGCTGTCTTTTATTTTGAGGAAAATCCTATGGTATTCCCTGAAGCATAAGTAATTGTTTAAATACCTTTGAAGGATTTTCATCGTATGTGGGCGTCCCGAGGTCCATCTCAGCCTCGTGTTCGACGCTGGCTTCCTCTGTAGTCCCATCCCAGCTAGGAGGATCCCACTGTGTTTGCCTGGAAGACAAATTGCATTTCATCATGTACTCATAGTGAAGCCATTACAATAAAACAAGGGCAGACGTGGTCTGGCGGCAATGTCTTAATGACTCATTAGATCAATCCATGCTGATGTCATTGAGCTTAATTGATTGAAATAAGGTTTAATCCTTTCCTGCTTGTTTAATAAGGACTAGTCATACCTAGTGATGATGTGGTAGTAATAGATTCTGCCCTCTGGGTCTCGCGCCACTTTCCAACTGGGAGGCAGGATAATCGTTTTAGGTTTGGGAGGGGAAGGGGGCGGCAGATCGATGATGCTGTTGGGTACGATCATTTCCTGTGGTGCATCACAGTTCAGGAGAGGTTAGTCAGCATTTTTAGGGTTACTGGAACCCTGTTGTCTATAAAATACTAATTACAAGCAGTCTAGGAAGAATAGAGTCCCAGCATTTCTTTATGAACAATTACTAAGCAAAAGGAATGCTTTAAAGCATTGGTCTCAAACTCGATTCCTGGAGGGCCACAGCTCAGCACAGTTTAGCTCAAACCCAAATCAAACCCACCTGATTCAGCGAATCAAACTTCCAAGCAGGTGTGATTTAGAGCTGGTTGGAGCTAAACTCTGCAGGACACCGGCCCTCCAGGATCGAGTAAAGAAAAATGTTGAGAGAGTAACAGCACCCTCATCTGGTGAAAGGCCTGTGGTTACACACCTGTTGAACTGTCTGAGATGTGACAATGGTGGTGACGGTGCCTCCCTGCTGCACAACCACCCCCTGCTGATGACCCGTGTACACCTGCTGCCCGTGCAGGTAACTTGCAGCTGGCTCTGTGTATGTCTGCACACAAATACAAGCGTAATGCTTAGAAGCCATTATCATACCACGCTAATATGAAGTGAAAACTTCTCATGAAAAAGGGTTACTTTTCTTTCTTTCTTTTTTTTTCCAGTGAAGTCAATTTATGGGGAACTTTTAGGTTATTACCCTGCCTGGTTCGTGGTTCTAAACCAGCACGTTTAAGGTCAAAAAGAAGCAGATGTAGACACTTTTCTTCCGTTTTCAGATGCATATGTGAATAAAGTGGACAAAACAGAATGAAAAAGTATGTTGGATGGGAATGAGTTTGATTGGATTTTAACATGTGGGCATTGCACTTGGAAATTAAGGCTAAATATAAGTCAAGTATACAAAAGAGGCAGGGTTTAAGAAGTCTAAATGATCGGAGAAGTCCAGGCAAAAAGGCACCAGAGAGAAATGTAGAACATGGATTTAGAAAACAGATGGGCCTTTTCCAACTGCATTTTAAAAAGACTCCCTAACAAGGATAAACTCATTATTTTCATATTATTTTATTATATTTAATGGCTTGTATTAACATTCTAGCTATTTTTCCCAAAAAAAGGAAAGAAAAACCTAAATCACTTCAAATTATACAAAAAATTAATACAAAATTTGCTTAAGTATACTTTAACAGTAAAAAGGGGAAATGAACAAAAAATATGATCTGCTAGAAATCAAAATTGTACAGATAATGCCCTCTTTTTTTATTGTGTTATTGTTGCAAACATTTCATTTGCTATCATTTTATGTAACTACGTTGCATCATATTTTGGATTTACTTATACCACTCCGCTCTCTCTACATTAACAGCATTCAAAACCTTTTATCAGCAGACCACTATGTGAGAATAAGGATTGAATGGGAAGTATTGGTGTCCAACCTGTATGACAGGAGTACTGGTTTGTGGGTAGCCTGCAGGAATGCTATAGATAGTCTGGCAGGGCTGGCCCTGATAGTAGATGGCGGTCTGAGGCTGTGCAGTGGTGGAGTACTGCTGGGTTGGCTGCGTCTGCACCGTGACCGCTTGCTGTGTGTTGGGGTCCCAGAGCGTGGTGTAACCCTGCTGACCCTGGACCTGTGGGCTGGCTGTTTGCGCAGGCACCGACAGGACGGCAACGTTCGGGTCCTGTGCTGGCACAGCAGGCTGGACAAACTGCTGAGTCTGTGTGCCAGAGGAAAGCTCTAGAGAGGCAGGGATATGTGCCAAGCTGGAGGCAGGTACGGCCTGGGTGGTGGTGGAAGAGGGTGAAGCTAGATTGAGATCTGATATGACAGGCTGAGTGGGTGTTTGTTCGAATGTACCAGGAGCTGGGGTGACACAAAGAGGCTCCACAGCAGGTGTGGGCAAAAGCACTTTTCCTGCATTGGGATTGGTGGGATCCACATAGGTTTGAATAGGGTATCCAGGTGGATAGGTCATGAAGTTTGGACTGGAGGTGTAGGCCAGTGGGTTAAATGCAAGAGTCTGTAATTGCTGCTGCTGCTGCTGTTGTTGTTGCTGCTGTTGTTGTTGTTTCTGAGCCTCCCGGTGAGCCACTTCCTGCTCAAAGAGCTTTCGTCGTTCCTCAGTAGACAGCTTGTTACGAGACTCTTTGGTGTGGAGTTTCTTCTTGCTGCTGGACTGCTCATAACTACAGAAATAATGCATGATGATACATATGTCAGTAATCACACAAAATTTCAGGTTCATTAAGTCCTAGGTTGCCCTAGCAATCACAATTCTCCAAATAGTAATGAAACATAAAATTATGTTTGTATGTTTTCTAAGTGGAGTACTTTTTTCTCTGCTACAGACTGACATATGAATAAAGCATATGGGATACAAGCGATCCCAATACATACACTTATTGTATACTAGGGATGTTCATTTTAAGTGTTGACCGACCGATATGAATTTAAACCGATTAATACAATCAGTTAAAAATCATTTTATTTATCTATTTATTTTAGTATTTTACCTAATTATTTTAAAAGGTTTGCTGCATTGTTAAAATACGCCACTCATAGCCTATATGAAAAAAAAAAAAAAAGTCACATTTTATTTGCCACATACACACAGCAGCAGAATAAAGTTGTCAGTCCTGTAGGCAGGCAGCTGTGTGAACGGAACAGGACTGAACAACTGTCACGTCATACACTGCTAAAGAGAGCCGCTCTGTTGCACAAACGCACATCTACCGGGTGTTATGTGTTTTTATGTGTGTTTTGGGTAACTTATAGTGATGAAGAAAATAGCTGCGTGCCATCCGAAAGATTTATTACGCCGGTTTTACACTGCGTCAGCGTTAACTTTTCATGTTAATCGGGCCGGTTTTGATCAAGAACTTTAACTCAGCGCAAGCGGCGCAGCAAAAATAGACTCGGCGCCGAAACAATTGCGGCACTGTCGCTCCTGCTACGCGCTGATCCCGTTTGCTGTGTGAAAGCTCTCATCCGTTAACATGGGTGCCAAAAAAAAAAACGTGCTGCTTACGCCCTGCTGACACATGCAGTGTGAAACCGGCCTAAGATCTGGTCAGTTTTCCGCCGGAGTCGCTCCCGTCAGTTTTGTGTTCTGTGCACGATGCAAATGTTCCACTCTCCTCTAGAGCTGGGCGATATATATCGTACGATATACATTTTTAAATGGAGCCCCAGCTCATAAACAGAGCCGTAGATCACAGAGAAGCTGCACCATTGAATCACCCGTGAAACTCAGTGATCAACGGCTCTGTATAAGCTGGCGTTCTTTTTGAAAACAGCTGATGGAGATTTACCGCTAATCAAAGAACCAGCTTTACTGATGAGATGAAATGAACATCCCTATTGTATACACATATTTACAGTATTTATGTAGGCTATTTACACAGACATATTCTGTTATGTCTTAAATAAACGTTTGGGAAATTGTTGGGGGAAACATCTGGGGCCTGTTCCATAAAACAAGTTTACCAAATAAGCCAGGTTTATTTCAGTTAGTCTGACTTACTGTCATTCGACTTAGTTTAAAATAAGTCAGACTAATTAAAACAAGCCTGGCTTATTTAGTAAACTTGTTTTATGGAACAGGCCCCTGATGTGTAAAATTATATCAGATCCATGCAGTACAGGGAGCTGTTTCATAAAGCAGGTTTACCCAACAAGCCCAGCTTATTAAACATCAACTTGATCACTGTGCCAGCACAGGTTACCCATAAATGAAAATTGGTTCATGCTGTTCCAAACCCTTTCTGTAGATTTGAGTTCGTATGATTAAGCTTATATGAAAGATTAAAATTCAAATCCTGGCTTGAGGACCTTTCCTGATCCCACCCACCCCTTCCTCTCTCCCACTTCACTTCCAGTCTCCCCTACACTGTCCAATCACAATAAAAGCTCAAACAAATATTGCATCTTAAATCTTACCGGTCATCATTTCTGCGGCCCCTCTCATAGCTACAAGGCGGTAGGGGGGAGGTAGAGCCTCGTCGTCTTTTTCTATCTGCACTGCGAAGAGACGATCTCTCTCCATCCCTCTCCCGGTCCCAGTCCCGTTCACGTTCCCAGTCTCTATCCCGATCCCGATCCCGCTCCTTCTCTCTTTCTCGCTCTCTCTCTCGACTGCTCGAAGGTGTGCGAGGGGTCAGCAGGGCTTCTCGATCTCGGCTGCGATCTATTTGAGGAAAACAAAGGTCGGATTAGAGGTTATTACAAAAAAACGTATGAAGTGGTTAAATTTAAACTAAGCTGAAGTGTGACATACCACTTGACTCTTTTTCAACCTGGCTCTTCTTTGGTATCCTGTAAACCTCCTGAGAGGGGAAAAAAAACACCTTGTTTATTTGTGACCCAACGTGATCAAGTATACTATTGAATACATAATTTTTTTTTTTTTTTTTTAAGTGATACACAGATTTAGCACAAATCTTAAACCTAAATTATACTTTATGTGTATGCTTAGGATATGCATAATGCTGAACACATAGATTTTCAAGTACACAGCAATTTGACACATGCTTTAGAACGTTTCAGGTATCTGGGTGAACCATAAAGTATCAGTAATTGGCCTCTAAAAAAGGTATTGATGCACCCACACTTTTAACAAATCTAAGCCTTGCCTTTAAGTCTTTCCAATTGTCCAGCAGCCGAGCGGCCATGTCACTGATATCGGAAGCCCGAACTTGTGGCTCCTGACTGCGCTCACTCTCAACATCAGAAACACCTTCCTCCTCATCTTGAGAGGGCGTCCCCACTGCAGCGCCCTCTGCAGAAACAGCCACAATGGCCAAGGCCGACACATCAGCAGAACCAGCAGCTACGGCAGCCTCCAATGAAGTGTTTTCAGTAGAAACAGCAGCAGTCTCAAGTGGAGTGGGTTCCACAGAGGCAGATGGAGAATCTGTAGGTGCACTCTCTACGGCAACAGCTGTAGTTTCAGAGGATACGCTCTCCATTATAGTTTCCGACGGTTGCGTGGGTGTGATTTCTGCAGTGCTGCAACTTTCAATCCCTTCGGAACTGCATTGTTCAGAAGATGCGTTTTCCACCTGTGTCTCAGTCATGGGAGTTTCCACTTCAGCAACTACATCATCACTAATGTCTGCTGCTGATGTGGCGTCTGTTACTAAAGGGGCATCTTCAACAGTTGCTGATTCCGCCTGGGGCTCTGATGGCTCCTCACCCTTGGTCTCCTCCATAATCTTCTCATCCTCTAGTTGTTCTTCAGGCTTAACGATGGGTTTTTCTTCAAGTGTCTCTCCTTCAGTGCCAGTGGCCTCTGGCGTCGAATGTATTACTTCTTCGGTTTCGGGGTGCTCCTGTTTTAATTCAGGCTCAAGCTCAGCTTGACTCTCAGAAGGCGCTTCACAGTTTTCTACTTTCACCTCCCTTTCAATTGTGGGTTCCAACTGTGAAGGCTCGTCCTCCATCTCTTCCTCTTCTTCGTCCTCCTCTTCTTTCCCATCCGAAGCTTTACTAGCATCTGACATGGCGCTGTCCAGACTGTTCTCACTGATGATCTTCAACCTACGGTAGACTGCTCGCTTGGGAGTGTCCCCATCCAGCTCAGTAGCCAGCTTGGCTGGTGGACCATCAGGGGTGTTGAGGGGCGTTTGGGCACGTGAGGTGCTCTCACTGGAGTAGCCGTCATGTTCTGCCGGTTGGCTGAGTGGCCGGCTTTGAGCCCAGCGCTGGATAAACTGCAGCACTCGGCTCTCCTCCAGCATGTTCTTCGTAGAGATGGGAAGCACTGCCAGGGCCTTCATTATCTAAGAATTTGCCAAAAAAACAAACCAAAACAAAAACGTTTAGCTTTAAGAGACAGCACACTAAACTGTAGCTCAAAACTACATACAGCCTTACCATAATTAAGCTACATTTTACTAAAATATCAAATGTCTGGATTTTCCATGAGGAAAATGGCAGAAATAGCTAGCATCCCACTAATTTGCTTGGGGTTGCTATTGAATCCCCCCCCTAAATGTGCGTGTTTTGAACTCCTACCTCCAGCTGTAGTTTAATGTTGTTTACAGAGTTGCTCTTAGCCTCAGAAAGCTCAACCATAAATATCCACAGCAGCGAGAGGCCGTGGTGATCCAAAAACTGCTTCAGGCACAAGGGATTCTGGGTATTCTGCATGCAAAAAAACTCTTTTCAGTCATTTTAAATGCTTAACACAAAACTATGCTGTGCAATAAATCATAAAACATCTTAACGTGATGGTTTTGCTGTATACCTGAATGAGTTTAAGACAGGTGAGTCGCTGCTCCATTGTCTCCACTCGCACCATGAGCCTGCAGAGCGAGATCACATCTTTCTCTCCGCACAAGCCTTCTCCATTCTCCTGCAGAGCCTCCAGCTCTTCATCCAACTGCAGAACAATTTCAACCAGTTAGACAGCAGTCGCAACACAAGAGAAATCTTTCTTTGATCTTTGTAAAACTGAGCGATAATAAAATTGGAAGTGAGCTTTTGCAATGGTCACAGTTTGATGTATCAGGAGGATGTTTTCCAATTTTGTTTGCTTTCTTAGTGCGACTCTGTGCCAGAGATGAAGAGCGCTAGTTCAAACAAGCCATAAAAACCTCAAAATGCAATTAGCTTGAATGCATGCAGAATATATTAACCGTGTTATTTGTAGACTGAAACAAGCCCTGAAAGTCTCAGAGCAATTAACATGCAAGCAAGAACAAAGCTGACCCAGATCGTTGCTTTGGTACTGCTGGTTAAAGATACACTTTGCTACAACAGTTTGAAAATCTGGCATGCCATGTGTTATTCGAGCCTTGTGTTAACACACAATTGTTCAAGCGCAAATGTTGGCTAAATTTAAATCCCGGTAACATGATATCAGAGTCACAGACTTGACATGTAAAACATTTCTCATCCCTGGTTTATTCTGCCTCTCTCTTGTCGTTTCCGATAGCTGGATGCAACACGATAATTGAATGCTCTTGCTCACCGTGGTAAGTGCACTGTCAGTGTCTTTCTTCCGTGGACGGTCCCTCTGTTTCTTCCCACCTGCTGCTCGGACACTAACCCGAGTCTCTCCACCAATTAAACCTCGACAGCTAGGAGCTCCACAGAAACACTTCTGAGCCTCTTTACTGGTTTGCAAAAGAAACAAGATATGATAATATGATCAAAATGTTCATTTTAAGAAAAACAAAAGTAGGAAATGATTGGATCTTTTACCCGTATCTTTGGAACTGATAATCAAAAGTGAGTTCTGTCCCAGCGGTCACAGTTTTTGTGGTAAAGAAGCCAACTCGTAGCTGACCATTTACAGTCCACTGCAAAGGGTGTGATTGATTAGATATGCAAGACAAAGATTTCCTATATAGGCAACAAATACACAAGTGGCTAAATAACCTTTTACTGCATAAGTAGTCGACCTCAGTAAATTGACTGTTTGGTTGCTAGACAGAGGAGTTTGCCATTTTGACCCGCTCTCGTTGATAGTATCACACTAACAATTATATTAACATTTTCTATTGACATCCTGCACCTCATCCTTTCTGTACAACATGGAAGTGGAAGAACCATGCAGATATACTGTACAACAGTTCAGATCTAGCTCTTAAAATATAACGAGAAAAGAGTTGAATTTGTGTGGGTGGACAAAAACCAGAGAAAAACGAATGCCCTTACTTTCTGAGTTTCACAATTAGGTTCACAGCTGTGATTCATGAAACGGGAACAGTTTCCTTTCAAAGTCGCATCAATAATCTGCAGACAAAATAGAGGCGTAGGATTAAAAATGAGAGCCAGAAACACTTCCGTCAACACAAAATTCTTATTTTTGCTCTAAATTCCACAGACTCACCTCATTATTTTTCAAAGCCATGAAGTAATAGTGAATGTTCTTGTTTCGTGCATATTCCTTCACCCGCGTCTTAAATTCCCGATGATCCAAAACTTCTCCACAATATTCTAAAACAAAGGTGTTCCTGGTAGAAGAAAAAAAAGTTAACTTAACATAAAAGACATAAACAGCATATCAAATAAGCACTTGTTAGCTGAAGCAAATAGTACTTACGGCTGTAGGTCTTTGGCTGCTCGTAAGCCCCAGCCTTTGCTCTCAGTCAGAATTACCTCAAAGTCTGCATGCTGCTTCATTTGAAAGCGCCTGTTGGAGCAGTATGCCCCATTTAAACACCGAGAAGAGCTTGAAAGAACAGGGAAAAGAGAAAAAAAAAAAACTTACAGCAAACGACTGCAATCTGCCTATAACATAAAATCAGCAGGTAACATAAACATAGGGCTGCATGATTAATCAAACGCAATTGTCATGGGCATCTAGTTAGTACTACACAGAAAAAAAATTAATAAAATAGACAAAAAGATTATACAATTTTGCAGTTATGAAATGCTGCTCTATTTGAAAGCACTAGAAATAATCACATTTAAATCACACTTAACTAAAACTAAACTCAAACTAAATCACACTTAACTAAAACTAAACTTAAACTAAAATCTCACTTCATGACATCAGTCCACGCAAGAGTGCCCTCTGGCCTTCGGAAGGAGATTTACTACTGATCACAGAACTGTGCTTCACTAACAAGATGCGCATGACAATTGCAGCTTTAGCTTGATCACAATTGCGATTTCATCGCGATTTATTAACAGCCCCTACATAAACATGATGTATTAATAACGGTCTCTCACTACAGATCTGTTCTACAAAGCAATCGTTATGATGTAGTAGTGAGACATTTACCACTCAATCATCAGCAAGCGATTGAGGCAATCCTCCCCACAAGCCATCATTCCTCGGGCGCGTTCTTCCCTTGAGAGGATAGCACACTCACACTGCATGCGCTTGATGTCTCGATGAGACTTATTCTTCTTGCTGTAAGAATACATTTTTTTTAAGATCAAATTAAACGAACATTTAATTCAAACAGTGGAGCACGACGCTAAATTTCATACACGGGGATAAAAAAAGGAAAAATGTACACTTGCCGTTCTGTCAGATATAAATTTTCTTCGATGAGGTCAAAGTAAGGTGGCATTTTTTTCTGCTTTGCCTTTTCCCTCCAAACAGCTGGATCCACAAACTCTTTCAGACTGAGCATTGGGCGCTCCACCTCTTGAATTTGGTGGAAAGATTCCTTACCATCTTTCAGAACCCTTGAGCTCTCATCCAAACACTCCCTTTTACTGCTCAGACCAGCCTCCGCCTCGTTATCCGATTCGGATTCAAACTCTTGACGTCTCTTCTTAGGCGGACCCCTTCCTCGATGAGGCTTTTGGTTGTCTTCTCTAGGGGCTTCCGAGATGTTCTGACTTTCTGTGGTGAAGATGCAATTGCTGCTTATCTCATGGGCTTGAACAAATGGGGATGATCCTTGAAGATCAGCAGACAGGATAGATCCTTGTTTGATCCCTACTACCCTGTAGTCATCATGATCATTGGTCAAAGAGTCTGGATGGATCTGGTTAACTGTATCATGATACTGAAAAGGCACATGCGCGTTGACTGGTCTGTTGGTTTTAGAGATGGCAGGCTGAGTCCATGGACCTTGTCTGTGACTGCTATCAAACCGAGCAATTCCTGGCGGAGGTGGGTGTTCAATGCCATGACTGCTGTCCGGTTGCTGAAATGTGCTGCTGGGCTGTTCTGACTGGTTAAAATCCCAGGCTAAGCCATAACCCTTCCCACTGTTGAAGTCCGTGGATTCCCCATAGTGCAGCTTTCCTCCTTTCCTTCCATTCCAGCTATCTGGTCTATCATGGTTTTGAATGTGATCTGATTCAGGGCGTAGAGTCTTTTCAAAACTCTGAAGTGATGCTTGGTTTATCTGGACACTATTTGGTCTTTCTTGGGCACTCCTTTTCTTGTCAACATGAGCACTGGCAGCCTCCAAATGGCTGGTGCTGTCAACCATGTTGCTCTGCGATTGGTAGGAGACACGTTGAAAATCTAGATTTAGCATTGCAGCTTGTGCACTGGCTTTAAAAAGTGCAGCTGATGATTCCTCAAGCTTTGACGGATTCTTAAAGCCATAGGCAAATTCCCTATTAATGCTTTCATGCGTATCAGTCTGTTGTTGTCCAGAAAACACAGAGGACCCAGGAGACGATTCAGTCAAGTCATTTGTCTCAAGAGCAATGGTTGAATTTTTTGGCACAACTACCACAGAGTGCAACCGCTTCAAGGAAACGCGCCCATCATCTGAATCAGAGTCGGATTCTTCACTCTCACTGTCCTCACTGTGGCATTTACCATCGTGGTTTAAGGAATCAGGGTCTTGAGATTCAGGCTTAGATTTGTCTACATTGATTTTCTCTCTACTGCCAGAACTGCAATTAAGGGGAAGATCACTAACAACAGGGGGACTTGTTGATTGAGGATCTTCAACAATCTGTTTTATACGTTCACCATGAGTATGTTGGGTTTCAAGGTCAGACACAAGAGAACTTACTTTCTGATGAGATTCAGCTAAGGTTGTGTCTCGTATTTGTTCTTCTACAGCTTTTTTCAATGGTACTTCAGATTCGTCAGGGGAAGTATCGTTGTTCAACTCTATTCTTTTTACCGAAATGACCTTTTTCAAATCTGGATTCACTATTTTCGTAGGGCTTTGATTTTCTAAAGTGCCTTGACCAACAATGTCCCATCGGGATTTCTTAGCACTACCATCCTTTTTCAAAATCTCACCACTGGTCTGTTCAGGATTCACATAATGCTGCTCAGAATCTTTTTCACAGAGTTGAGCACTCTGTGTGATGTGCGATGGCTCATCTAGTTTAGTGTTTAATTTCAAGCATCCTTCAGTTGGTAATTCTTTCACAGAAAGAGGGTCTGCCAGTGATCCTACTGAATCCTGATCAGGAATGTGGTCTACAGAAAATGAGTCAGTCGGTCCATCAGCCAGAACTTTACTTTGGATTGGAATCTCATTTATCATTCCAGATGGATCAGAGGAACTTCTACTTGTGGTGGAAGTGGATTCCTTCAATCTTTCAGGTGTCTTGTGACTCTCAGGAACATTTGTGCACTTTTCCAAACAACTAAGATCTTGATTTGGAGGTGGTTGCTCAGTTTGTTGATTTGTTTTGAACAAATCAACTTTGTGCGTAACTTCATGCATCTGTTGAGCAATGTATTTAGATTTAGGCGGAGTAGAGTTGTCATCAATTTTGCTGCATTCTTTCGGAGGAGTAACTGGGCTGGGGGCTAACTGTGACTGCTTTGTGTTACTACTTGATCTGTCTTTTGATTGTCTCTCTGTTTCAGTAATATTATTTAAAGTCTTGTGATCTGTTGATTCTGTTTTTTTGGAAGAAGAAGTCCCAGACACAGATGACCTGTCTGATCCTTGTGACTGACTTTTTTTTCTGTGCTCCTCATCAGAGTCAGAGCTGTTCTTGTGGACCTTTTTCTCAGATGTTCGGGATGAGGTAGCTGGGTTGGAATTTGAGGTTTTAGTATTAATCTCAGATTTTGAGTGGGCACTGGATTTCCTGTGAACTGCTTCCGCATCTGGAGAGCTCTTTCTATTGGATTCAGAGTCACCGGATTTTAAATGAGATCGCTCTGACTTCAAATACTGGGTCCTTTTGTCTGACTCGGATAATCGAGAACAATCTGTGGGTTTTGAGTCCCTGTGGGACCTGGAGTGAGTGGAGGATTTTGAGTCTTTTTGCGAGCTCGAGTAAGTGGAAGACCGACTTGAGTCACTACCTCGAGTCCTTGTCCGCCGGTGGTCATCCTCTGAGTCAGAGCTGTCACGAGACCTGCCATCGGTTCGTGAACGTGAGCTTCTCCTTTCACGATGAGGAGAACTTCTATGAAACTTCCGCTCAGAATCATGGTAATGTGACCTATCCGACCTTGACTGTCTCTCACTCCTGGATCTTTCAGACCTGGAATAAGAACTAGTTCGACAGCCTCGAGATCTTGACCGAGACCGACTTTTGGTCCTCCTTCTGTCTCTGTCAGAACGAGAGGACCTTGACGATGTGTGCCTGGAATCACGCTCCGATTTTGAACGACTTGAACCCTTTTCATCTTCTTTCCTGTCATGCCTGGATTTTTCTGACTCCTCAATTTTGGAATTAGAGGACCTTTTTGCTTCGTTACTCAGACATTCAGATTTTACCTTATTTCTGCGGTCACTAGACTTCTGGCTAGATGATGTTCGGATTGAGTCCCCATCAGATTCTGAACCTGGAAGCGTGCTATCTGATCGAGATTGTGATTTTCTGTTTTCCTCATGCTCAGAAATAATGGAAATATCTTTATCTCCCTTCCCAATATGGGAAGAAACAGGACCTTTAAGGCATGAGTCTACTTTCTCCTGAGGGTTTTCCTCTTTGATAACCTTTTTAGAGGAACTATCAATGACAGAGTTCTTGTGAGACTGTTGCAATGAGGTTTCAGTTTCAACCTTGGCTGAAGATATAATTTTGTTGGACTCAGATGGGACTACTGGCTCTGAAATCTCTGCTGAGGCAGTGCTGACAATGGAGTCATCCTCAACAACAGTGACGCTTAGAATCTGTTTCTTAAAATGCATCTTTTCAAGAACAGGTTTGGATTTGAGAGGGAAGGATACTGGGGCAGGTGCTGTCTGTGTCTCCCCAACTGCTGGAGTATTTGTATCCACATTTTTGGATTCATCACTCTGTCCTGCCGAATCCGGAGTAGGTACAGATCCAGCTTGCAGTGCAGAAGAATGTTCACTTGCAGATTTCTCTGGACTTGGGGGGGCCAGAAATACATTTTGACGTGGTTTCTTTGTCTGTGCCAAGCTGAAGGAGACCTTTTGTCGACCCTGTTCCTCAAGGTTTACCTTCGACTTGGTTCCTTTAGGCAGGAGATGGTTTGTCAATACGACCCTAGGTGCAAGGCCTTTAAATATGACTTGCTTCGGGAGGTTTTCAACCTTGATCTAGTGCAATACAAAAATACTAAAATGATTATTCTATTCATACCTGTTTAATTTTATGTACATTTAACTGAAACAAAAAAATTTTAAATATCTGAATTATACACTTACTGAACAATCTTTCACATCTTCCCTGTTGTCATTAAGGAATAGCAGAAAAGAAAAAAAGGAGAACATTAGTTCAGTCAATTTAAAATCTCATTATTAAACCTGCTGTAAAAAAAATAACACCACTTTTTCACCCAAAAGCCAAGCACTAATAGCTTAATTTAAAAAAAAGGTATATGCAACACAACGTAGCCCTAGTTTATTTACATCACTTCCTATATTTTTACTTCATGTAATAAAGAACTGACATGGTTTCAACAAACAAATAAACAGACTGTTTTCTAGTTCTCATAAAACCTAAATGAAGCTACCAAGCAACAACTAGGTTACATGTTCCTCTGAGACTCATTTACTCCTTCTGACCTTCATAATGGAGTCACCATACAATGATAGTAGTAGTAATGGGAGGGGATTCTAATGCCATTCATATCTGTCAGATATGTGAATATTTTTATCTACCATGACTAGGGTTGGGCATCGAGAACCGGTTCCAACTTGGAACCGTTAAAAAAATAACGATGCCATTGGAATCGTTTATAAAATTTATTTTCGATTCTGATCATCGGTTCCAAACACACAAGTTTTGGTTTCCATTGTGGCCACCGTATTTCCGGAAGTCCTTGGCGCGCGCTTGTTCAGTTGCAGCTATGGGGCACGGTAAGTGGCTTTATTTCACACTAAAAAAGCCTGGGTCGGCACAGTGCAACACATGTGACAAAATGATATCTTGCACGGGAG
>JAUCMU010000030.1:8167486-8186905 GCA_032275025.1 Enteromius treurensis
GTTATGTCCATGTACTGAACTGTTATTATTCAACCATGCCAAGGTAAATTCAGTTTTCCGTTCTATGGCACCTTTAAATCAAAATGAACTGCATAGGCACAAATATATGCAATAGTATTAACAGTATTGGTAGGAATAGCAAAATTGACATCATCGGAGCATAACAGCAGTGAACAGAAGCCTGATTCTTTTTATTCTATCTTTTTTTTAGTTTACATATTTTACATTTTCATGGTTTATTCCGGCCAGTAATTTTAACACAAAACAGTTTTGTTCATGTTTTTTTTTTATGTTGGCATCAAACCAACTTCTGCCAAACGACAGTTTGCAAAACAGAGTTTGATTGGGTGTACAATATTTGACGTCATCAACAAAAGATATGCGTTTTCTCTTCCTTTTTGTTGTCTTGACAAATAAAAAGGATTATTATGTAGTTGTTTGATTTTTTTGCTCTCTCTGAACCGCATTAATACAGAGTTGGGTTGGAACCCACCAAATACGAATTACTGGTTCTGTTCAAGATGCTCACAAATTAATATAATATGAATTTTTTATAATGCAGGCTAAAATTGAGGCTGATTTATTGTCATATGATGGTGAGAAGCACAGAAATGAAACTGATCATGCTCTTTAGTCAAATCATATATGAACATGCTTCCCTCTCTGAGGACATCTAATAAATACTGAGTTTCAATCAGACACGGAAGGGTGAGCGACACCATAATGCCACCTTCATTAAGCAACCAGGAACAGACGCACCCCATCAAACTTCCCCCTTCGCAATCAAGAGACATCCCCAAGGGCTGGAGATGCAGACAGACAGAGAGTGTGTGGTTCAGTGGAACCGGCTTAAAACCTACTGGATTACGTTTTTATATATGTTTCTTACGCCTCTAAATTATAGACTGGGTCAAACCTTTCAAAGAAGTCTTAGACTTGCATTCTGTTATTTCAATATTTTTAATAAGTAACATGTCTTTTAGTATAATTATTAAAACAAAACAACAATGTCCAACCTCTGGTTGTTATGCATGTGTAAGCTGTGAAACCTTCAATGATAATAGTTAATATAAGAGTACATTTAATGAAACATGGCTTACGACACAAGATATTCACAGACTAAAATGCATGTTTGAGCTGTCTGAACTGAAAACCTCTTCTATCTTAAAAATATGTCTCATTTACAAACTATTAGAATTGAATCAAACTATTGCAAATAACTACATTGACACCAAATGACACAATTTTGCTCAGTTTGGGCCTCTGAGTAAAGAAGTGTTTTACGCCATTAAAGCCTTATAGTCTACGATACAAAACGTAAAACAAGCAATTTTTTTCAGATAAAAAAGTCTAAATATGAATACATAATCTGTATAACAAGTTTATTTGTAACGCTTTCAAATCCGATTCGTTCACTTAAAAGATTTGTTCAATATGTGAAAGAATCGTTTGCGGGCCGATGTCTACGTCGACGGAGAGGCTGCCTGGGACATGCCCTCATCCTCAAAAACGAAGAACAAAATTACTCAAGGTAAATGATAACATAACTCGCACTAAACATACATGTTCACGTTAAGGATAAACGTGGTTGGTGTCGACTAAATTGTCGATCGTAAATTACGTTACATGAAAACTTGACGTTCACAAAACGGCAGAATACCGACAGCTGCTTTGAGTGCTAGCTCGCTCATGTTTGTACACATTTAACATACTAAACCACATTTTTATAAGAAATGACTTTAATTTGAGATCGAGTGGGTGTTGTGTAACGTTAACGTTTCATCAAAGCGTCGTCGACAACCAAGTCGGCTCGGGCTCGAGCGCGCGCTTCGCGGGTCATTTGCTACGACCTTATTTTGAGCTAAATAATGGCCCTGAACAGTTGAAGCCTATTGTGAGTTCGAAAAATGACTTAAACTCTAGGTAAGTTAAGTTGTTGACACAGATCTGAGACGTTGAAGAAATGATTATTCAAGTCCAGTAACATTTGCTTTTTTCTCAGGTATGTAGGCTGTTTAGGCCTAACGTTACTTTTATATGTTACAATATTGCTGGATTTTGGGGGCCATTTGATATCTAATCAAACATTTGCAGGTTTTAATAAACATTTTTTAAAGTCTTAATTGGCCCTTTCACAAATTAAGAACTAAAAACGTTAATCGGAGCAGAAACTCAGCCTAGTCCCAGACTAAAATGCATTGAGCTGTCTTAACTAAAAACTTGCTCCGACATGACACCGTAAGTTGCGCCAGTGCTGTTAATTAGGTTGGCCCCTCCAAGAGCTTTAATTCTACAGACTCCAAACTCAGCCCAGGTCTTCAGTCTGATCTCACGGGGTGTGCTATATCTTTTCTAACTGATCCGACCTACGGTTTTCATAAAAATGAAAATAAAATAAAAAAATCCCATAGACACATTCACAATATGTTCAGATGAGCCAAGACTCTGCCAGCTTCAACTGTCTAAATTCAAATCTAAACACACTGCAGCCAATAGGTTGTTTGCACATGATGTCATTGCTGTGGCGGGAAATGCTGCTGGAGGGAAGGAAGAGGTTTTTCTTCATAGTTGTCAGTAGCAGAAGTGCAGGATCCCCGTGTTTTGCATTGTTTATGAATATTCAAATCGGTCAAACCGAGAAAACACAAGCTGTTATTGTGTAGGAAAATGTGTTGTTCATAAAGAGTGAAAAATCAAGAAATTGTGACTGCGTCTGGGGCCAGAAAGGAGCCAGGTCGGGTAATAGTTTTCTGTAAAAATGATTCATATAAGATGTATTAATATATATCACGATATTAATACAGATAGATAATCCAGTGCTGCCGACTCTTAAGTCTTCAGCGTGAGACAGTCAGAATACACTAAATGCTAATCGCCGCACAAATAGACACAATGTAAATAAGAAAGTATCATTGTATTATGAAGCAGAGCTATTTTAAACTAAATTGAAATACTTGCCTGCTATTGAGGTGCTGGATACAGGACATTACCCTGCAAAAAAAGTATTTCAGAAGAGAAAGCCACATTTATACGAGGTATGCGGCCTGGAACTTTGCTGCAAACAGGGTTTGTGGCCATGGGTCCTGTTAACAGCACAATGAAACTACTTTTATTTCAATTCTGAACTGATTGTAGTATAGAAAGCAAGCAAATAGCGCTTCCATGTAATCACTTAAAAGCTGTCACTTGATCGCAATCTTGCATGTTCCTTTATGATCAGTGAAGGAGTATGACCGTGTTTCCCTGTATCTTAATATATTTCTTTAGTAATATTTGAACGTATTATTGTTATATCTTATATTAACCATTTGCACACTGCAGCATTATATGACTTGCATCCTCCCAACCACAGACGCCAGCTTACAAGCCACTTTTTTCTGCGTTTTCCAGTCAATTTCTTGATTTTCTTCAGTCTTCATGAAAGCTCCTTGTGTTTTCTCAGTTTGACCGATTTGAACATCCATAAACAACACAGGAATTCTGAGTTTTCGCGCATCCTCAAAACCACGTGTTTGTAAACAACCTATTAGACTCAATCAGACTTCCCTTTTATACACTACTTCTGACACATTTAAACTCCTTTAAGCTTCCACTCTGTCGAATACTATTTCTAATCTATCTAAACCATGCTAGCAACATGCAAAAATGTAGGAAACACACTGATCATGCTAAATTAGTAACTGGGTTATCATGCCAGCAGCATGCTAGTAACATGATAATCATGCTAACACCCTGCTAGTGACTTGCTAATCATGCTAGAAACATGCTAGCAATAGGCTAGTAACCTGCTATTAATGCTAGATTGCATGTAGTGAAATAGTGGATCATGCTTGCAATGTGCTAGTAACTTGCTAGCAACATGCTAAACATTCTAGTGACTTGCTAATCATGCTAGAAACATGCTAATTATCTATCTATCTATCTATCTATCTATCTATCTATCTATCTATCTATCTATCTATCTATCTATAATCGGACTATTTCTGACTCTTTCAGACTGAAAACATCAAACTTAAATGTTTTTAACAGTCTCAACAAACTTTTGTATCTAGTTTAAAGATGCTAACCAGTAATGTTTTGCATATGTTTCCTAAATCCATTGGAATTCTGCCTTAATCTGAGAGGTCTCATGACATAGAGGTTGAAACCAGATTAAAAACCCCATAAACCAACAACAACATACTTGTGTGATGGATATCTGTCTGTTTTTCCGGTTACACCATTATGGTGTCATGGCTGCAAGCCCCTGACATGAAGGTTTCCGTAGTGTAGTGGTTATCACGTTCGCCTAACACGCGAAAGGTCCCCGGTTCGAAACCGGGCGGAAACACATTATTGTTATCATTTTTTTGTTGTTACATAGTGACTATACAATGAATTTGATCATACACGATCTGTATAATATTTATTTTAAATACTTATGTTGAATTCAGAACAGCATACTACTAGCACACTTCTGAGATAGAAAGATAATCAGAGTAGGATGCTAGCATGAAGTGCTAAATTAGCATTAGCCCCCCACAAAGTTTGTCTCTAACTTTATAATACTAAAAAGACGTATTTTTCCATTAAATAACCTACTCTACTGAGTATCTATCTATGGTAAAAAGTCATTACCTTACTGTTTTGACTCACACCTAAAATAATTATTCGTACATATCTGAGACAAACACAAGAGTATTTTTCAACTGAGTCTTGTGGGAAGTGATGGGAGCAAATCATCCATGGCGAAAAGATCTAAATGACTCGAATTCTCAAAAACATTAGCCTAAGTTCCCACGGCGTGAGTACAGTTGCAAGCTTTTAGAGCCTCTAAACTAGCAATTAGCCTTTAAAAACTAGCTAGTAATAGTAGATCCAAAAATAAGAAATCAAAGTTTTCTTTACAAAACTGTCAAATGTTTACATAATAGAAGATTTGAACGGGACACGTCTTGTTTTATTTTGCAATCTGCACATGTGACTTACATGCAAGTTTCCGTAGTGTAGTGGTTATCACGTTCGCCTCACACGCGAAAGGTCCCCGGTTCGAAACCGGGCGGAAACATCGTTTTTGCAACCGTCAGTTTGTTTTAAATGCCTGAAATTGTTCTGTCCTTTTTCATTCATACTATAGTCTTGAAAAAAAGATTTTCAAAGGCCTGCACAAGTTTAAAAACCTTTGATTCTGATGATTGTAAAACTGAACTAATCCTCCACAAGATGGCGCAGTAGAATCAGTAATGTTGGGTACAGTCTTACACAGTGTTATTCTTGAATACATAGCGATCTTGACCCTCCTAACCTCTATCTTGCGCTCTCTCTGCAGTCTGTCTCATAATTATCCCTGCACTCCACCTGTTCTAACATCTCTTTCTTTCCTTCCAATGCCGAAGGTTTTTCTCGGTATTCCCTTTGATCTTCCTTCTTTCACTTCCCATGCCCTGCAGAAGCTCTCATAAGACTCTTGCTTTGGCTCATGACCCGTCAGCCACAGGCAAATTCCCATGACCAGATGTGGACGTGTTCTGTCCACATCCATTTGTTTTTTTGCTTTTTTTTTCTATGGTTGCACACAGAGAGAAACAGTCTCCATGGCGGCTGCTGCAGTCCTGTTTGCCTTCTGTAGTTTCTGGCAGTTTAGCAGCGCTTTGATCAGTGGATTGAGCGATGGTATATCGGCCCGCCCTGACGCTAGCTGGGTCGCTCCGCTGGTACGCTGTGCCACAGAGTCTGCAGTCTGTTTATTTGCACCGATGGAGCAGAACAGCTCAGTGTGCCAGCAAAACCCAATATACCTCATTAAAGGGCCAAGCAGGGAAGGTTTGATACATTACAGGAGTAATTCACCCAGAAATGACAATTTGCTCAGTATTTACCCACTGTCAGGCCATCGAAGATGTAGATGAGTTTGTTTCTTCATCGGATTTGGGGAAATGTAGCATTCTATCACTTGATCACTAATGAATCCTCTCCAAACAGCTGATATAAACATCACAACAATCCACATCACTCCAGCCTATCAATTAAAATCTTGTGACATATCCAAGAAGCTATTCCATCATTAGGGCGTTTTAACTCTTAACGTTGCTTCTGGGTAAAATACAGGTTTACAATATTGCTTTGTCAAGTGAAAATGCTAAATTTCCCCAGATTCGTTCCTGTGAAGAAACAAACTCATTTACATCTGGGATGGCCCGAGGGTGAGTACATTTTCAGCAAATTTTCATTTCTTTTAACACATTTGCATGTAATAAATTTGATGGCAAGCACGCCACAGGAGAAAACACGTACTTTAACTCAGAGAAAACCATGTACTAAACAAAGCTGTTGCATTTTTATTTTATTTAGCCTATTTATTTGTTTCTAAGTTATCATTCTTCTTGTGAATTGACATTTATACTTTAATATATGTAAAATGTTTTTTAGTGGTTTTCATTTATGGAAAACTACTTTGCGCGCTTAGTCTAGTTAGGTTATGATGAACATAATAAGAGGGGCATTTTGCTGAACACCCCACACCACAACCCCATAACGCATTACTGTAGACATTACATTACTGCAACAAGAGTCCAATCCAGTTATAACCAGATTAATCTTTCTTATAAGAGGGATGCGTTCTGTTATTCTATCCACAGCCCTATAAACACTGAAACACTTGTCAATAAAGCCCTCGCTCTTTCTTGGGAAGGAATTAAAGGATAAGAGAAGCACTCGTTTATGGAGAGACATGCACACATAAAGATTTCCCATGAAATCCATGGCTGTTTGTATCTTAAACATCCCTCTTCTGAAATTGGCCCTCATGAATCAAGCGGCTGTATTGACATGCTGAGTTTCTAGAGCAGCACATGTGCCACATTTTCTTTCATTTTCATAATTGTGTTTTAATTAAGAAACAAATACATACTTAACTCCGTCTGTCCACTTGTACCTTTTAAAACTCTGAGATGATCGGCTGGTCATGCAAACATTTAAAGTCAAAATGTATTTTTCTAAGGGTTAGTTCACCCATAAATAAGGTTGGGCACCGAGAAACGGTTCCAACTTGGAACCGTTAAAAAAATAACGATGCCATTGGAATTGTTTATAAAACTTGTTTTCGATTCCGATCATCGGTTCCAAACACACAAGTTTTGGTTTCCATTGTGACCACCGTATTTTCGGAAGTGCTTGCCGCGCGCTTGTTCAGTTGCAGCTATGGAGCACGGTAAGCGGCGCTCGAAAGTGTGGCTTTATTTCACAATAAAAAAGCCTGGGTCGGCACAGTGCAACACATGTGACAAAATTATATCTTGCACGGGAGGATGCACTACGAATATTTCGAAACACCTACGCCTGCATGATGTACAAATTAAGGAGTGTAGCGTGTTTGGTGTGCTGCGCAGGTCCACTGTCTCGTCCTCCTCGGGCAACCCTGAGCTAACCAACGTTATTTCCTCCTACATGGGCTGTAGCTCCTAAAACTAAAACTCATGTTGAATAAAAATAAAATTATCCTCTGTGAAATCAAATGAGCCTGTGACATGTTTTGACTCCAGCCCACAAAGAATCGGAATTGAGAATCGAAAAGAACCAAAATCGAAAGGAAGAATCGGAATCGCAATCAAAATCGTTCAAATCAAAACGATGCCCAACCCTAACCTTGACCCTATTTAATCATGGCACCATCAAGGTTCAAGCATGTATCAGAATTTTGATGTGTGACCCACTTTAGGCATTTGATGCAACAATGATGTCATTAATAACAAACTCATGCATGTGAAATAACATTTCATGCAAAGGCTCAAATACTGAACACTGCATTAAAGGCAAATTTGTTGAATATGCATTTATCCAAATTCAAGTAAGTCCAGCACATAAACACAAATAAAAAAAAAACCTCTCTATTCTGATCCTTGGTTTAAAACTTAGCCCACAATATTCAGGTTTCTCTCCACAAATTATAATGTGATAAACTACTGTGGTGTTTCATAGTTTGTTTTAAAATAACTTTTAAGCTGCCGCGTTTAAGGTGAAATGCAAAATGTTTTTAAAATCTTTTAAGCCTACATATAATATATGCAAGCACTTGGTTATCTAAAATCCCTCAATAACGCAAAACCAAATTTAGCCTGGAACTGGAGAAGCAGGATTAGTACTGCAGGGAAGCATGGCTTAACATTCTTGCATACTGTCCGTTGACATAAAGAGCTAAAGATATATTGGCCCATGACGAATTAGACATTGAATTCTGCTATACAAATTATGAAGAACACTTCTGCAAAGACTCAGAGCCAAAATCGAAAGTTTAATTAACATTCTGCTGGCAGTTTAAGCAAATGCTTGTGCACCATATTCCACTCAATAGCCACACTTAAGAAAGTACCTGAGCTCTTGATTCAACAGAGAATCCATTTTGAGGCAGAGCTGATGTTGAGCAGCTTGAAGGAAGCTGCAACACTGGGGCAAACCAACTCAGAGTAGTATGCTCTCTGATACGGTGTCACACCTGTGGAGAAGAGAAAGCATAACTGCATTCAGGTAATGTAGACTCCATTATACAAATATATTTGTCCACTGTGTTTGTAATTATTTGTCTGTAAATGAAGCCTTCAGGTTTCTCATACTGAAAGGTAACAACTGGAAGTGTTCAGTTTATAGGTTTCAAAGTAACTGTGTTTTTGCTGTCTAGGCCAGTGGCTCTCACCTGGTGGGTCACCAAAACGGGTCACAAGTTTTTTTGGTGCGTTTCCGAAAAACAATTATATATCCAGGTCAAAGTGGACAATGTTAGAGTTGCGGTGAAACAATTTTATCCGCCAATACATCTCAGTGTAAAAAAAAAAAAAAAAAACATCATTCAATGGATTTTACACTGAAAAATAGAGGCAGGTGAATGTAAAGCTTGCAGGGGTGGGTTTAAGTGCAGATGATTGGAGAAGTCCTGCATATGCTAACAGGGAAAAGTCTTTCATTTTCACCAGGAGATCCAGTTACAACATTTTGAAGTGTAAAAATAAATAAATGGATGAATCGTTTGCAATAAGGTG
Source organism: Enteromius treurensis (assembly GCA_032275025.1). Lineage (NCBI taxonomy): Eukaryota > Metazoa > Chordata > Actinopteri > Cypriniformes > Cyprinidae > Enteromius > Enteromius treurensis. Next base: position 8,176,498 of record JAUCMU010000030.1, read on the forward strand.
TGTATTATGCATTTAGACACAAAAGCTAATATAATAAAAAAAAAATTATATAATTTTGCATGATTGAGGCTATAAAAGAAATAAGCTTATAAACATTTTAATATGTCAAAGCAAACCTTCATCTGTCAGTTGAGTATTAATGACTAATAGCAATACAATATTTGGCCTAGTGGGCAGTTTGTCCCATGTTTCAGGCTGGTAAAGTGTATATTTTATATTTAGATAAAATGATATTCAGCTAATATACCATTTACTTCATACTACTCATTTAGAAGGCAATTTTCATTAATGTCAATGTTTTTTGGACCATTTTATTATTATTATTTAAAATATCTTGTTAATAATACTACTACTACTAATAACAACAAGCCTTACATTTGCTGTGCTTTCCCGAAAGGCAGTTTTGTTGAAATGGTTGTGTGTAACATTACGCTTACAGCAACATACAGAAGTAAAGTGGAGGGAACAGCACTTATCTGCCTCAGCAAGACAAACTGCCTTTTGTCTCAAATGCGAAAGGTAAACTGCGTGCCCTGGACGCACAATATCATTATGCGTGTTTTGGCATAAATGTGTTACACTGGATTGTCAAGTCTATTGTGTGCAATAAAACGTAATCGCTGATCTTATAATAAAATGACGTTTAAGATCGGCATGGTTTGGCAAAGTGTACAAATAAAATGCTTGAGCACTGGAGACGAGCTCTCACGCGCATGTGGGTGACATTTGTTTGCACAACATGGAGATAATTTGTCTACAGTTGTCTCGGTTATTGACGTGGATGACAATGCCAACACAACGTCAAACACTCAGCTTCTCTAACAGTAATGGCCTTCGGGTCGTCACCAGTACGTTAGCTCAAACACTGACTGCTTGGTTCTTAAATGGCAACGCGTAGATCCTCTGACCCTGAACCGCGGGCAGTTAAAAACTTTAGCTCGTGGATTTGAGGCCTGTATGGAGGCCTCGCTGCATCTGTTTTCACTTGTGTTTCCAGAACATAAAACACGATGTACATTGACATTACAGTGTTGCCTAATACTATTTTAGACACACTGTGATTTCCTAAGAACAAAGAATATCATAGTTTATTTAAAGTAATATTAAATCAATTTATGGACGGCTCCCCTGCTTGTAGTAGTTCCCTCTGCTCGTTGGCGAACACTGCAAAGTGAACTGTTGCGGATTGTGGTTGTTTATTTGTTCCTATCCTAAGCTATTTGTTGAGGTCAACGGGCTATCTGCAATATTTTTTTCCTAAAAATACTTGTGACTTGTGATTTTTGCTCTGAAACCATGAAAACGGGTCACTGTGAACGGTGGGTTAGCAAGTTGTTAGCAGCAAAAGGACTAACTAGATAGCTCAATGGCTAACTGGTTAAAATCTGTAGTGCATGTAGGTTCCCATTAGGTATGTTCTGTGTGCCAAAACAAACGCATAGCAAGTGTAAAGTACTCACTTCTTATACTTCTCCAGTTCGGTTAAGCGCTCCATCTTGTAGGACAACGATGGCAACCTCTTTCACTTGAATTTTCCTAAACATCCAGCAGAACACAGACGTCAAATTCACACGGGGCAACAAACTGCTCTCGAAAACACAATTCGCCTGGTGCTAGATAGCATACAGTCAGATCCAAACGCTTGCATTTAATGCTCGGTCCACGGCGATCAAATAAATAATCATTAGACGACTCCTCTGTACTGTTTTATCAGTACGAAGCGAGCTGTGGAAGGCACCATCCTTTTTGCTTCATGGTATAGCAGAGCAGCCTCAGATGATCTGGTGGAGTCGATATGCGATGCACCGGTTGCGGCTCCTCCTCTCTCTGGGAGCCACAGCTCATGCCGTGAAGAAGGAGGTCGACACGCGCTCCTGTCCAGAGGGACTGATGACGATTCCACCGTTTCGAGCTCTTTGTTACACTACGAAATCTTCCATAGCAAGAAGACGCGAAATAAAGCCGTTCAATGTCAACGGTAGCGCGCGACGGAGGCAGCTAAAGGCTATTTTGTTACGCATTTGGTCAAACAACATGGAAAGCGGATGGGCCTTCACCAAGAAATCGATTCAGCATCCACAACTATTACGAGGGCTTAAAGTAGAAATGTGGAAGTCCAAGGAATTCGGAAAACGAGTAGTTTGTGTATTACCTTAAGACTAAATTGTATCTGTTTTAATGTCTTGGTAACTTAGTAGGCTAAGCAATCCAGTAATGACTATCCAATTTCACTAAAAACTATTTATGAGGTTATTTTTGCTGCAAGTTTATGATAACAATGTTTTAAATAATGTTCAACAACTTGTGGTTTATGTTTACAATGCATATCACGACCTGTTATAAGCTTTGGATGACTTTTATTAATAATTATTACTATAACAGACATTTCTCAATCTCTTGTATTCAGCTAGATTTCATTTATATACTGATGTGTGTGGTTTAATAATAATAATAAGCCTATAAAATGAATTCAGCGTGAACCAACCTGCATTGGTTTCATCGCTCATAAAAAGTGTTTTAAAAGACATTTCATGTTAATAAATTGTTAAATGCTTTGCGTAGTGATGCCACATATACCACTGAAATAGGTAATGTTTAACTGTGTAATTACACGATAGCAGTTGTGTTTAATGTTTTCTGTGGTAGACAATGCAGACAACTTGTTTAGTTACTTATCATATACTGGATGGCAGGTATTCTAACTAGCCTAACTAACAGACTTCTCAAGCTAGTCCTTGGCTCAATATATTGATCTGCACTTTGTCTCTTCATTTCACATCATAGTTAACTTGGAACACTGTCATGAGAGTGAGCCTATAGAAAAACAAACAATGATTTACTTAGCAACTTTATTGGCAATTTGAGCTAAATTGGGCTGTTAAAAAGATTGAAATATAAAAATAAATAACCATAGGTGCTGGCTCTCAGCTTCATGAGGACATTTGTTTGAGACCCAGTTTCCAGTAGGAAACATCCTGACAGTCCCGGGTGGTGCCCTGCAGTGCCAGCAGAGACCTCTACAAAAATATTAACACCAACTGAGCACAGCTGCACCTCTTCCGTTCCTTAAGACTCACATTTGATGAGTTATTTGTAATCATTTTGTTGCTTCTACAGGTCTGATGTTGCGTTGCTATCTTCTAAAGGCCTTGTCTGTCTGAACATGGATTGTTTCGAACTTCCAAATTCATTACACCTAATGACAGAGATGTATATTTGGATACAGTTTTTTCTTGTATATTTGGATACAGTTTTTTCTTATGTATTTGTGCATGAATATAGTCACTCAGTTCTCTGCTCAGTATAATTATTAGGCAGGGTTGGCAGCTAGCCATGGTAACCAGGACAACTCCTTTATCATGTCTAAAGCCCCACAGAGGTTAAAGCGAAGGCATCATTGTGTTCACTGAATCAGTAAACCTTTGTTGTATCTCAGTTTACAGGGATCTGCTCACAGGACCATTCTAAAATCTGATTGTTTTTAAATAGCCAGACAACAAGTGACATTTGGCTGTTATTGCCCTAACTGTGAAACCAATACGCAGGGATGTTACACATCATGAACATTGAGGGGGGAAATCCTATAGTCAAACTAAGAAATACAGGCCTATGTTTACTGCATTGTAAATTATTTCACAGTTAAGTTTTAAATTAACTCGAGCAGCATACCATTTGGGTCTTTCTGTTGTGTGGCCATCTTACTCCAATCCTATTTAAATTTGACCTAATTTCACCTCCAGTTATTATATATAATATATTATATATACATACATGTCACAAATCTCATGAATATTGAAATTCAGATTGAAAAAAAGCATAATCATTCAATAAATGACTTGAGATTTTGTGCCATCACGGTTAAGAGAAGAAATTATAGCTGTATATTATTTCCAAATATATCGAATTGTTCACTTTACAATAATTTGTAGTTTTTACTGGTTCTTTATTTGTCTCTCAATTCCTGTAAAATTTCTGATTAATATGTATATAAATAAATAAATACTAGTTAATAACGAAGTAATTATCAACTAAGCAGGCCCTGCAGGATTCTCTGTATACATACACGACTAGAAAAAAAGATTTTTAAAAAATATGTAATATTTAAAATATTGTAATATAGTACAATATAGAATTAATAATATAGCCAAAATCATTAGCTTGTGTAACTGTCTAGAGATTTGAAAGAAAGAATCTCAAAAAGGCTATATTTCGTGGAGAAAAAAAAAAGAAATACTGGAATAATGTTTCATTATTATTATCTTTTTAAAAAATGTGAAGCAAATATGTTTCAAAATTGTATTCACGTTAAACATCTTTTTTAAAAGTTGGCGTAGCCAGTGTAACCAAGATGAATGAAGCCATTTTGTTATGCAACAAGACAAATGAGAGATATGGTCCATATGGTTAATATGGTTTATTAAGCATTTTACTTGGTTACACCACGTGACACATTTAGATATAATATATATATATATATATATATATATATACATACATACATATATATTACCCCCCCCCCCAACATATTTTGACTAATATGGTTTATTAAGCGTTTTACTTTGTTACACCACGTGACGAATTTAGAAAAAAAAAAATATATATATATATATATATATATATTGTGGTGTATTTTGTAAAAATATCTATTTTTGTATCTATAATTGCATACTTTATTCACAGGAAACGGCATTAGACTGATCACACATATAGGCGTCCATTGTGTGTTTCGAGTGTTATCTGAGTTTGCGTGTTTAGCGCCTCCGGGTTTCCGTAGTTCTGCAGATGCGGATGCTCTAGTTTCTTGCGAATCGTCCTTGCTTATATATCACAACAGCGAAATAGTTGCTTTAATAGTCACTGTGGGAATCGGACAGACGACGCCGCAGAACGCGATTTAATTTATCGTCCTTATATATTTGGAAAGGATTTATATCTCCTTTGTTTTGTGTAAGTTTGATCAATGCTGTGCGGCCACATTCTGGGCCTCTCGGGTTTTAGCTAACGTTAGCATGACTGACAACGTTACCGAAGACGGCTGCATTCTCATTGCGTTTTCACTAATGTTTACTGCTCTTGCGAAATTGACGGTGGTTTTTATGTCGAGTGACGCTATGTTCATCGTGTATCACCGTATAGTGTGCTGGTTAAAAGTGCTGGGTTGTTGGGTTTGGCTAAACTCGACAATGATCGTGAATGCTAACTTAGCTTTGGCGCAGTTGTCTTTCAGAAAGCAAATAGTTGATGGTTCACCACAAAGGGCAAATACGCGAGGTTCAAGGTGAACCGTGTCGAAAGCACGTATTTAATGGTCGTTCACTGTTATGATTAAACCGCTTGAAACAAAAGCGATACGTGCAGCATGCATTATGTGTGACTTGATTGATGCGAAAGCGGAAGCTGTAGTTTCTTTGTGGTGGAAATGAGAGCTCAGGCGTGCATTGGTTACATTAAAATGCAGTAAAATGGGATATTGCGTTGTAAAGTCGATCGAAAACTACTTTCTTTTGCTTCCTACGTGTTTTGCTACTAAAACTTCACCTCATGTAGTGTTGCCAGTGGATGGTCTCCGCTGCATTGGGACTTGAAAGTAGAATTTACTTTTACGTTGACCGTTTTTACAGGAGAATTTTTATAGAAAATAGTTGTAGTTAATTCTAAAAAGTTAGGATATACATTTGGTGTGAGGTTTGTGGAAAGCTTGCTTGAGGGTAAACTGCATTTTTTGAGTCTCATTGTTTGCATTTTTAAAGCAGTGGTTTCCACCCTTTACTTAAAGGCCTCACATTTTCTGAGAGAATGCATGTTGTTCGTACGTATGCTGTAGTGACTTAACCATGATTAAATACAATTCATTCAAATGTTAAGGATGGTTCATTTTGTTTTTTGCCGGTCTTGTTCTCTGCTCATCTTCCTTATTCTTTGCTGTCTCTATCCTTTACTAAAGAAGGCAAAAACTTATCAAATTTAATTAATAATTGATCATTTTTGCAAATCTGAGATTGCCGAGGCCCCCTTCTTGAGAACCACTGATTTAAAAGCATTTGTAGTTGAAATGTTGGACTGAATTGAGGTGGAATTGTGTTTGGTTTAATGAATTGTTTTATTTGGTTTAATGGCTGTACAGTTTGTAAGTGGCTGTTGAGCTTCATGTTAAGGGCCTTGTTATTTTAAATATATAATGAATTGACTCCATTGTCTGCTGTTGATAAGTTGCTATTGGAACCTGGATATTACAAAACTAAAAAACAGAGTAAAAAAAGTAATAAGTGCTTCACAGTTAATGAGCTGTGTTATGTGTCTTTAAGCTCTATGGATGCAAGTAAGTTCTTGAAACTGATAGGTAGGTGATAAGGTTTGGTTGTAAAGGAGATCACATTACTTGCACATTTGCATGCGGAAGCTGAAAGAATGATGTTGACGGTTGTAAAACTAGCCTTTCCTGTTAATCCGAATCTTGGGAAACGAAGTTGTTTTTCTGGATCTGAAGCTGTTATTATGTGCTGTAGACTGGCAGCGCTATTGTTAGCTCATTTTAAAAATGTTATTTACATGTTTTGGGGGCTGAGAGAAGTCGGGTTCAATACACGTTGCAGTTTAACCTTGGTTTGAAAATGAAAGTTGCGATATCTTTTGAATATTGTTATATGGAGGCATAGTTGAGTCAGCGATAACGCTATTATATGTGCCCCTTTTGTCTGCAGGTCCTGTTGTGTGTGCGCTCCTCCATGGCTGTGGTCATCCGATTACAGGGACTCAGAATCACGGCTGGTTCTGATGACATTCGCAATTTCTTCACTGGGCTCAGAATCCCTGATGGTGGGGTTCATATAGTTGGTGGGGAGCTTGAGGAAGCTTTCATAATATTTGCATCTGATGAAGATGCGAGACGAGCGATGACGCGCTCGGGGGGCTGCATTAAGGGCTCTCCAGTCAACTTGCTCCTGAGTAGCAAGTCAGAAATGCAGACCGTTCTCGAGGAAAGCACTAGAAGGTCTGAGTTAAAAAGCAGGGTCTTGTACAAGGAGGTTGTCAAAAGTCCTTCTGCGGAACGAGGTCCTCTTATGTTCAATAAGGACCCGAGAGCAGACATACGAAGGCCGGATCATCAAGAGATGAGGAACAGGCCTTCTATATCTTCATTCAGTGAGACCCGGCACCAGAGAGAAGGGAGCGCGTCAGGGGGGGATGTGGCTTATCTGAAATTGGCAGGGATGCCATTCTCTGCAACAAAAGGCGACGTCTATAGCTTTTTCAAAGGGTTACAGATTGACGACATTATGTTTTTGAGAAACCCTAAAGGACAGTTCAACGGCGACTGTATTGTGCGCTTTGCTACCAAACAGGATGCAGTTGAAGGTCTGAAGAAGGATCGTGAATACATGGGACCGCGGTATATCCAAATAACAAGATGCTCCAAGGAGCAGTGGGTGGCAGAAGGAGGTCTCATAGAAGCGGACAGTCGGAAAAGAGCATCCTTGGACCGAGCAAGATCTCGATCTCCCATTCCGTTCAAGTCAAGATCACGATCGCCCTCTCACGAAGAATACTGCGTCATGTTTGAGAACTTGCCTTATGTGGTTGAAAAGAGAAATTTGAGGGTGTTACTTCATCCGGTTTCTTTGAAAGATGATCAGATTATTATCTTTGCCCAAAAAAAGGATGATAGGACCAGATCGGCTGTTGTGGTGTTTAAAAGTCTCACAGACTATTGTGCTGGCTTGGCTCATAATAAGGAAATGTTGATGAACAAGGTAGTGTACGTGACGCCTATCTCCAAGGAGAAAATGGTCACCCTGTTGGAATCGTCTGTGAACTCGAGAGAGGAGGGAAATGGGTCGAGACGTTCAGTGGAAGCGCCCCAGTCTCAACGATGCCATCCTGACTCGCAACTGAGGTGTCTCTACGTGCGCAATCTCCCATTTGACGTTCGTAAAGTGGAGATCATGGACTTCTTTCACGGATTTCTGCTCTCGGAGGATAGGGTTGTCTTATTGCGGGATGAAAGAGGAGCTGGGCTTGGTGAGGCTTTGGTGATCTTCCAATCTGAGAAGGAGGCCATGATGGCACAGACCCTGAACGGACAGGGGTTTCTTGGATCCGAAGTCATGCTTAAGTGCATAACGATGGGCCAGATGCAGACGTTTGGCGTCAATGACCAGTTGATGGATAGCCCACAAGAAAGGAACTTCCAGAGAGCTGAAGGTTTCAACAATGGTCCTCATTTTTTGGACAGCCGAGATGATTGTGAGATGCTACCTAATTTGCACCAGGGTTTTGGAGGTCATGATCGCTTTGAGCCTAATTTTGGACGCAATGATGCATTTGGGCTGGGACCGGATGGTAATGGACGTCAGTGTTACGGATCACCTGACCAACAGCTTGACTGTCCGGCTTCTCTTAAATTGGTTAATCTACCCTCTCAGATCAGGGCCGATGAGATTTATGACTTCTTCTATGGATACAGAGTGATTCCAGGTTCTGCCTCCTTGCTGTATGATAGAAATGGAGATCCCAAACGTTCAGCTACAGTAGCTTTCGAAACCCATGGAGAGGCACTCACCGCTCTTCAAGAATTAAATGGACGTCCTATTGGCACCAGGAAAATTCAGATTTTGCTTATGTAGATATGCTTTTGGACAACAGTGATTTACGTTTTTCTCTTTTTAAGTTGTATGTATTTTTTCACCTGATTTAAGAAGTGAAGACTTGCTTGCTTTTTATAAATCTGCAGATGAAACACTGCTTTAATTTAGGTCCATGCTTTATATCTTGACATTTTGAAAATAGTGCTTTTGTATGCATGTCAGTGACAGTATCTAGACTCAGTATTACTTGTGCTGTTGAATGTTCTCCCCCAGAGTTATGGCTACGATTTGAGATTCACTAAATATCTCAACAATATATTTTGTTTTTAGATAAAAACTGTTCTAAAATAATCTTCTCAACATTGCAAAATTGTAAATTTCATTCTACAACCCAGATTGTCAATTCATGTTTAATGCTATTAAATGCATCAGCTTCTTGTTCTGATTTCATTCTGACAGCGTTTTTTGTTTTTTCCCCCCGTGCAGTGGTTGGTAGTCTTATCTTGCCCAGTCGATGTGGTTCCGTTGCAATCCAGGAAGGATTTATTTGTAACAAGCCTGTCTTAATAATATATATATATATATTATTAAATAAGAGAACACCGCAATTTACTCCTAAATCAGTATCTGAGTATTCTAAGCATTTCATGCCAGTCTTTGTTAAATTTCTACACAAACATACTTCATTCTATTTATAGAGGTACTTATTTGGTGAGCACCTGAATCCAATTGTATTTAACGGGAAAAGTATGAAAAGCACTGCTGTAATCAACACTATCCTGTTGCAGTGGAGGATAAGTCTTTCAAAAGTTATTAGAAATGTAAAAATAAACACTAAACATGCCAAAAACAGTGAAAAGAAAGGTTTTAAATCAGGGAAAAAAGGCCTCAATCCTAGATTTACTGGCACAAGGATTCAGTGAGCGTCAAGTCAAGTGAGGATTTTGGCCCTCCATGCTTGAAGATAATACACCAAAAAACGGTTATACTGTAAAGATGGCCAAAAAGAGATCAATAAAAGGTGTTAATCTGGGAGATTCAGTAATGCTAGCATGCACTTTTTTTTATAGCAATGTTATTTACTATCATCAGGTAATAGGGTGGCAGGACACCAAAGTGCTGTAACAAACAGCAGGTAAGTGAGGTCATGCTGTTGGGTCAGAAGAGCCAGTGCAAAGGTGTTGTGTAGTCATGGAAACCCAAAGCAAAGGTTTGGGTAAGAAGTTGTACACAGCAGTTTAAAAAGGTGCAACAATAAGCCTTTGTTAAAACTTTATTGTTCAGCAATAAATTGTCAGTCAAAGTCTTCGACTTATAAGTAAATACACTAGAACTCAAATTCAAGACATGATGGCATGTATATATTTCATATAGTTACTAAATGTTGCACGAAGAGTGCCCTTTTTCACTAAATATTACCATGATTATAAATGTGATATAGTTTTACAACAGTTAAATAAACATTTTAAACACAATATTTCCTCTTTTTGACAGCAAAACAACACTGTTTCACGTCTTTGAGCAACACGGTGGTGTTTCGTTCCTGAATGAATCATCCGATTAAATGATTCTGTTCAATTGCAATGACTCACTTATTAACAGTCACTTGCTGATGGTTTTAATTTCACATTCAAAGTATCTTTTTTTATATAAATAATTTCAAAAGACCGTAACGTTTTATTTATGCATTTTTAGAGTCATTCTATGAAATGGGTGCCATTTCCACTTTGCAATTTTCAAATTTTGTACAAAAAATAAACCTTTTTTTAACAAAACCTACAACTTTAAAGATATGTTAACCCTCTAAAAAACATATTTGCCCA
>JAUCMU010000030.1:8217551-8241340 GCA_032275025.1 Enteromius treurensis
AGTATTTTTTCAGAACCTGTGCTTGGCTTATTATTCCATTCAACTTATTTGGCTACTGTAAAATTGGCAAAGGGAAACTTTTATCAAACATGTTTTTTTTTTCTGGCACGCTCTGTCTGCAATAGCAAATAGCTTTTTTATTTGATGGTGTGTTTTTTGATAATGGTATAAAATACTTAGTATGTTGATTTCTTTGCCCCAAAAAAAAAACAACAACAAAAAATTTCTCTTGTCAATCATGATGGAAGAATAAACAAGTTAAGTTGTCCACTAATGAGGCCGTAATATTTATTCTGTGGGAGTCCTCACCTCCCGGCCCCATCAGAGGCCCCATCACCCCTCGAGCACCCTTCTCACCTTTTTTCACCCCTGACCCATTTTCATGCCTGTTTTAAATAATGAGTATTGTTCATTGTTAGTTAAAGTTTAGAACAGATGAACTAGTAGTGTTAACAAGTTTATACATGAATCCAGGTATATACAAAAAAAAAGGCAATTTAGATTAAAATTAGATGAATAAATGATATGAAGTTTTTATTGTTTCATGTTGATTGTCGCATTAACTGATGTTAACATATTGAATTTAATATTGATCTGGTTTGTGTTTTGAAACTTCCTGGAATGGATCTTCAATACTTTATCTGAACTCAAAACACACAAAAATTCTTCACTTGGCAAATCTTCCACATCTACATTTCACACAAAACAGTGGCAAATATTGCTATTTGTTTATAATATGAACATGATATGAATATGTCATGAACTCGTTTCTAGATTGATCTTTCCACTGTATATTAACAACATTACCCTCTTTCGGCAGTTTCTGGTGAAGCGTGGTGCAGACCTGTTTGCAGAGAATGAGAACAAGGAGACCCCATGTGACTGTGCAGAAAGGCAGCACCATAAGGAGCTTGCGCTCAATCTGGAGTCTCAGATGGTCTTCTCCACTGACCCCCATGCAGAGGATATTGAGGCAGAGTATGCAGCCTTAGACCGCAGGGAGGTGAGCTCTCCAAATAAACTCTGGAATTTCTTGTGACATTAACATTTGCCTCAAGCCCTGGTGTCCAGATGTGGCTGATTTGAATCTGCATTTTTTTTAGACCAACAAAAATAAAAACGCAACCGTGTTACTGTGTTTCAGTTTTATGAAGGTTTGCGAGTGCAGGACCTCAGGAGACTAAAGGACATGCTGATAGTGGAGACGGCAGATATGTTGCAAGCTCCTCTCTTCACAGCAGAGGCTCTTCTTCGGGCTCATGGTACGATTGTCAAATACTATAGTGAATATAATTTTGGTGGAATGTATTGAGAGCTGGTCGCACACTGAGTCAGATGCGAAAAAACATTATTAGCAAACAGTATTAAATGGAATCTTAAAGCAGTGAGATGATTTTGTTGTCCTCTCATTCTTAATGAGAGGAAATGAAAGCAAATATTGAGTCCATCCAGATATAGAGATATAGACACGGCGATTCAACGTTTAGTTCAGGATGTCCCTGGCTCAATTTGATGCTTTGCTAGCGATACTAGAGCCACATATTAAAAGAAGACACATTTCTGTGAACTCAGTGTGGAAGGATCTGTACAGTACTTTGCACGGTAAAATTTGCCGTTCTGGATTTTGCCGTTTGTTTGTACATAGCTCTGATTTGTCAAAATATGGATGCTATGGATGAAAAACCCATACACATTTTTTTAGTCAGTTAGAGTCAGCGTGTAAACGTGATTGTCACAAAGGAATAATCATCTTGAAAAAGGTTTGTAATCAGGCGGTTTTGGGTCAACATTGACGTCCATGATATTTTTTTCCTATGGTAACAGCCTGGTTACAGCCTGGTTTTTAAAATTCCTTCTTTGGTGTTCGGCAGAACAAAGAAATTCATGCAGGTTTGGAACTACTTAAAGGTGAGTAAAGCATGATAGAATTTTAATTTTTGGGTGAGCTATTCCTTTAATGGACAACCAGTGACCATCATGCAATTGTATTTTACATAGAAGAGCAGCTTTGATATTTTGGTTACACTTTAGAATATGTTACACTATTTACTATCAACCAGTTGCACATTACTTGCATATTGGCTCTTTATTTAGGACCTGAAAAGCACATATTAATGCACTTATTCTGCATGACAATATTCTAAATCCCTTTACCTGACCACATGCCTAAACGTAACTAAAACAACTGTCATACTTATTATTAATTAGCTTTAAATTAGGAGATTTATTGAAGGAATACATTAAATAATAGTAAATATGTGTGTCCTTAGTATTTTTATATTAACTCGTTTTTCTGAGCCTTACATTTGACGCGGAGGTGAAACAATTACTATTTATTTTTATTTTTTCTGCACAAGAAAAAAAGTCATTTGATGTAAATGATGACATTTAAAGCTACCGATCTATGGAAGGTGGAAATTGATTGGTTTGACCAAATTTAACTGTGTTTAACTGTGTTTCCCCATTGAATAATCAAGCATGTTTTTCTTGTTTCGTTTCAAATCCATGTGACTCAAAGACCAGAAAAGGCTTGTAATTTGGTTTGAACAGATAGAGTGCTTCTGTTCTGACTATTATGGATGTTATGCTTCCAGCTATTATTTAGCAAACAAACATACAAAGGGCAGGAAATTTGTAGAACTCTGTGTGGGATGGCCGTTTGAATTCTGTGTAAATCTGTGGACATAGATTCTGCACAGGCCTACTTATTGGGTTCATTCTGATGCAGTCCTTCCAGTTCTTAACGCATTTACTGTACAACAGTTAAAGGAAACATGTATGATATTGTCCTTGGAGTGGTCTGAAAAGCATCCATGCTCACAAAGCAGACCTAGATGTTTCCTTCTCCTTAATTTTACAAGAGCACTTATGTTTAGAGCTGCTAAACTCTCTGGCACAAGACTCATAATTGGATCAGTGCTTTCTTTAATAATCTCCAATTATGTGAGCAGCCTGTCTAGCAGGCCTTGTTCCAGATGACTAGAGCCCATGGGAGAAAAGGGCAGAGCTCTGATTCATGTGCGCTGCTATTATTGCCACGGCCTCTCTGGAGACCGCCAGCCTAGGCTCAAATATGCAGTTTCACCTTCTTTTAATCTTAAACCCAAATTCACACTCTAGCCTCCTGAAACTACTATGGTAGAGCACAAACAGTTGGCATTGCATTTTGAGGGTTTTCATTTGGGAAAATCTCGCCTTTTTCTTTTTTTGAAGCAAGTTTTATTTGGTCATATTTTGTTTATGTGTTTTTCCTTAGACTTTAGACTTTGTTATCTGGCGTTCGGTGTCTGGAATCTGTCTCCAGGATTTCCTCTGGGAAGTGCCATTTCTTATCTTTTCTTCCCTCAGCGTTCATTGATGTTGACCGATAAGTTCATTCTGAGATATCAAAGTATATGTCCTTTTTATATGTCAACGCCATCCTTTGAACTAGAGGAAGAGAAAACTGGAGCCTAAAAAAAGAAGTGAATGTCTTGACATGCATTTTAATGGTTACTCATTATTGCTAAAAGCATACATCACTTCCTTTCTTTCATCCCATGTGGGAGTGTACTAGCTTATGACTGGGAGGTTTCATATCAAGACAATTAAGTGCTCTCATTTCCTGTGGGAAAACAAACTACTGAACATCTGGGTAGGTTTTTCGACCCACTGTTGAATCAGCTATAAATTCCACTGAAAAGGCATTTGATAGGTAAAATATGGTGTATTATTTTTAATCGGTCTGACTCCCATGTAATTTTTTTTTGCCATTCATACTGACCCAAGTTTCTGTTTGAAATGTAGACTGGGACAGAGAGAAACTCCTGGAAGCTTGGATGTCTAATGCTGAAAACTGCTGTCAGCGCTCAGGCGTTCAGATGCCCACTCCCCCACCCAGAGGCTACAACACCTGGGACACCCTGCCCTCGCCCCGTACGCCTCGCACCACTCGCTCCTCCATCACCTCCCCGGACGAGATCAGCCTGACCCCTGCTGATGATGATCGATCCTTGGTGAGATTTGGTCCTCTATTAGTGAATGTACAGCCTCCTCTGTGGAGAATGATGTACAATAGTTAGTCTTAGGCTCAATCCCAATTCTATTTTCTACCCCTTTGCCTACCCCTCGCCCCTTCCCCTTGCCCCTTGAAATTAAGTGGAAAGCGGAAGGGTTTAAAATTTCCCCCTAATAAATAGGACAACACTACTACACTATAATACGTCGTCATCCATTGTCACTAGCTCTTAACGTTACATCAGAGGACATGCGCCGATGTAAGCATCGTTCATTTAACGTTACATGTACACATATGGCCGTAAGCATAACAAAACAATGCGTTTCCACATGCAGTCAAGTCACCAGGTGTATAAAAAATATATTTCCTAATATTGTGCAATCAGTGCTATCCGCTAGCGTTTTTTTTTTTTTTGCAAACGTTTCTTTACAGAACATCACCGTAAACACAAAAACAAGACTCATGGTAATACACATATAATGAAAAATTCTCATAAAAATCCTTATTAATGGCAAAATTACTTACATTTGTGGGTCTGCTTGCTCGAGTGAGCGGCCATGTTGGAAATTTCTCTTAGCCCTTTGTTTGGACTAAGTGAGGTCCCGAAAAATCTTTGTTTTGAGGGCTATTTAACCCTTCCCCTTTCCCCTACCCCTCCAACCAAAAGAGAATTGAGACACCCCTACCCCTTCAAGTGAACGTGCCAAACGGAGGGGTAGGGGAAAGTGTAGGGGTAAGGGGTAGAATTGGGATTGGGCCTTAATGAGATAAAACGTAATGCTTAGGTGATACATTTGCTTGGTGTAGTCATGTGGTTTGATTAAGGCTACTGATAGATTGTAGATTCAAATCTCATAAAAATTTTATGTGACTTTTACCTCTACTACCACCTCTTAATAAGTGTTGTATGAAGGATATCAAACAGAAACAAATGTTTCTCTTCAAATCTTGTTACACAGTGCGTATGTATAATTCCTATTCATACCAATGTTGAACTTAAATTTAACTAAAAAAAAAATTGTATATAGAAATGTTGCTCTAACAACATTTTGCCCATATTTAGCATTTGCAATTTTTTTTCTTAAATAAAAACAAGGGCTTTAATAATAAAATAAAATAATTATTAGAAAATGCCCCAAACCAAAAACATTTTCAACAGTTATTTTGGTTTATACTCATAGTAAAATAGAATTGCATATATAATAACTGTATAAAACGTCAATTTAAAACTGTGTTCTTTGTTTACTACTTTACTTCAGATTCTTTTTCCTGAAAAGCAATCCAAACACACAGGAAAATATTAGTCAAATTACAGTAATTATTGTTTTTTTTATTTTAGTTTTTTTTACCCATGTTGGTCTGCAGACTTCCTGTGATTAAATTCAACCACACAAATATCTCAAATCACTTAATAAATTCAGATCCGAGTATCATTCGTTTTACTGCTGCATTCTGTGTTTCTGACAGATGTTTATTGCATCATATTTGTGTTATATGTTCATAAAATTCACACCTTCATTGAGCATTTAAGTTATGAGTAAATAAATATACACAAACAGTCAATGTGAGTGATTCAGCTGTACAGCATCTCGTTTCTTTCACTTTTTCAAAGTTACTTCACATCAGCGAATAGCTTTTGTAACTTTAATCTGTTTTTAATGTACAGTTTATAATATTTATAGCTGCTGTTAGAGCAGAACAGTTTTCAAAATGAAATTCGGGACTTTGGTTAAACTAATGATATTGGTTGGATAAATGACAATATCCAGTGATGTGATATGCTCTCTGCGTGGAATAACATTTGGTGCAGTTATAGCTTGTACGTATTATTAAAGCAGATAGAAAGCAAACAAGCAGCATTAATAGTCATTTATTTTGGTTAACATGTGCCATAATATATTTGACCCCTATATGCTAGAAGTGCTTTTGAAGCGTAATCTAAATCGACAGATTACTTAAAAAGTATGTTTATTTGGACATGACTTACTAAGATATCACACAGTATCACAGTCCAGATGCTTTGTGAAGCGAGTTTGCTTGATGAGCTTCATGAGCGATCAGTCTCAGTATGCCATAACACAATCGGTTCTTTCATGTATCGATAAAAATACCCTGTAGTCTAAAAAAACGGGTGCATGATCACCAGTTTCACAATAAAGCCACAGTCTAGGCTAGAAACAAACTTGATGATCATTGAATAGGCATTAAGTGTTTTTCACTTGAATTCTTTGGATAGTGTAGTATGTCATGAGATGAAATGGCCATTTATTCAAATGTTTTTCTCAATCCATTTTGTACAGCTTCACATACAGTATGTGACCCTGGACAGTTAGTGTTAATTTTCAGAAATTAAAAGCTGAATAAATAAGCTTCCCACTGATGTATGATTTGTTAGGATAGGGCAATATTTGTCAGAGATACAACTCTATGAAAATCTGGAATCCGACGGTACAGAAAAATCTAAATGCTGAGAAAATCACCTCTAAAGTTGTCCAAATGAAGATCTTATCAATGCATATTACTAATCAAAAATGAAGTTTTAATATATTTTCGGTAAGAAATTGACTGAATACCTTCATGGTACATGATCTTTACTTACTATCCTAAGGATTTTTGGCAAAAAATCACAGCCATATCCATATCACCCTGCAGCCCAAGCCTGGTTGCCCACTGAAGCTAAGCAGGGTTGAGCCTGGTCAATACGGATGAGACGTTAAACTGACTCTCTGTGGTCATTAAAAATCCCATGACACTTACTGTAAAGAGTAGGGTTGTAACCCCGGCCAAATTCCCACTGGCCTTTCATTGGTCTATCATGGCCTCCCAATAATCCC
Organism: Enteromius treurensis; assembly: GCA_032275025.1. Taxonomy (NCBI): domain Eukaryota; kingdom Metazoa; phylum Chordata; class Actinopteri; order Cypriniformes; family Cyprinidae; genus Enteromius; species Enteromius treurensis. The sequence continues at coordinate 8,224,383 of JAUCMU010000030.1, forward strand.
CATCCATTGATTGGCTGTATCTCTCTCTCCTTTCCACCTGTAGCTGGTGTGTTGTGACAGCACTGGCGCAGTTGGATGCTGGACACTGGTGGTGTGCAGCATCATAAAGCGCTTGATCGTAAAGCGCTTTGGGTGTATGGCAATACAGTAAAGTGCTATATAAATGCGTCATTCATAAAAAAAAAAAAAAAAAGAAAAATCAATAATTTTGACCAATACAATGCATTTTTGGCTATTGCTACAAATATGCCCCAGCGACTTAAGACTTTTTGTTGTCCAAGGTCACATATAGACTGTATTTTATATCTAGGTATGTAATGTAGATATTTTCTCACTAATGTTGTTTTTTTTTTTTTCTCTGCTGTCAGTGCGGCATCTGTATATGTGCAGCCTCCATGTTTGAGGAGCCTGTTGATATTCCATGTGGTCATGAGTTCTGCAGAGGATGCTGGGAAAGGTGAGGATGTTTTCTTTGGAGACTTCATTTCAGCGCTTTAGTCGCATTACAGTCACAGACGGTTCTCACTGCTGCCGTAACGATCATGTGCACTTTGCCCTTGGCAGTTTTCTGAATATGAAGATTCAGGAGGGGGAAGCCCACAATATCTTCTGCCCTGCCTTTGACTGCTTCCAGCTGGTTCCTGTAGAGGTCATTGAGAGCATTGTGTCCAGAGAGATGGACAAACGTTATCTGCAGTTTGACATCAAGGTAAAATTATGTGATTTAGTTGCACATTAGTCTTAATTATGTTGATAGATACTGATATAGTTGTATTATTCAGTTATATGAAGAGTTAAACAGGAAGATAGATTAATCAATTCATCAGTCAGTCAATATTAGGCCCCAGTTCTGATACAAGCCCTGTGATTCTGCATTTTTCAGTCACACAGATCAGTCCTCTCAGTGGAGTTTATGTGTTTGGTGTTATTGTAAAGTCAGTCCAGAACGGTGGAGCATTGAAACGGGAGCTGAGAGGGTTGAAGTAACTGTAACAATGGCAGCTCTCATCTGAGAATGTCTGAGAATGACACTTCTCACGCTGTGGAGTCCCCAGCCTTTCATTATGTTGCCATGGTGATGTTGAATCTTCCACAGGGGCGTCTAAGCTCTGTTGTTGCCGTTTTTGGGGTCAGAGTGTATTAACGGACTTCTGGAGTTTGTAAAAATTAACTCAGATCCCAGCATCATAACAAGACTTAGAAGAACTAGACGAACCGAAAAGGACAGACTATTTTAAGCTTTTGTTTAAACAGTGAAGTTTTATGGCAAATTCTCAAAATTTTACATGACAGAAAGTTCAGAGATCATTTAGATTCATGTGATGATGATTAATATTTAAGCAGCTGATCATTTTATTGCAGAATAAATCCTTAGAGAACTTTATTTAGCCTATTATATTTATGTACTTACTAAATAAATAAATAGATATATTTAAATAAATAAATATATATATATATATATATATATATACATGACATTTTTACAAGTTAAGATTTTAATGTATACACACCACAAATCAGAAGTTTAAGAAATGATTGTGTTTTTTCAGCAAGAGTTGATCAGAAGCAAATTAAAAAATTGATTTGCCATTTTGTGTTTTTAACTTTACATTCATCAAAAAAAAAAATCTGAACCAAGACTGAAGTCATGGCTGCTAAAAATATTTATACTTAAAAAACACACCCTCAAAATATTATAAGCCTAAACTATTGAACAATAGAATAGTATATGATTATATTATAAGTTTACAGATTTTTCATTCTGATCAGCTGCTAGTTCCTTTTTTATTCTGTTTAAAGTTATGACAATCTAACTTATTGCTGGTTTGTTGTTCTTACAACTTCTGTCTCCTTCTTTTAATTTATTATTTAAAAATAAGCAGTTCTTTAAGGCTATTTTAGAGCCAGAGATCTTTAAGTAAAGAATTCACTATTCTATCCAAATTGTAGTTGTTAAGAAGAACTAGGACATGAGATAAAAGTTTAATGTGACCATCTAAATATTTAAATATGCAGGTTAGTAATTTTACATCAGAACCAGAAAATTGCAGAAAGCCACATAATAAAAGAATAAGGCAGTGTTTTGCATATTAAATGCTTTTTTCTCTGTTTTTTCTCCGTCCTTCTTTTTACTCTTTTTCTTGTTCTTCCTCAGGCATTTGTGGAGAATAATCCTGCCATCCGGTGGTGCCCGCAGGCTGGCTGTGATAGAGCGGTGCGATTGGCCGGACAGGGGCCAGGTGCCAGCACCTCTGACCCGCTCAGTTTTCCCCGCCTCCAGGCCCCTGCAGTGGACTGTGGCAAGGGCCATCTTTTCTGCTGGTCAGTGCCAGTCACTGATACAAATCTCTCAAGTCATTATACTATTTGTAATTCTGAACGAAATCTCTAGTAACATGATTTAAAGGACTGATATTAATAGTGTTTAGTATTTTTATTGTTATATTCTTATTTATTTTAGCAGTGCAAATGATGTTAAAGAGACATTGTCAAAACTATCACAGGTGTTATATACTATACAGTATATATGTATATGTATATGTATATATATATATATATATATATATATATATATATATATATATATATAAATGAAGGGAGAAGGGAGGAAGTGTATATGCATGTATGTTCAGCTCACAGTGGTCTCTAGTGATGCAGCTGGCTGAATTTCTATTTCCCACAGCTCTGGTCCTTACTGTATGTCCCCAACACACAAACATAGACACACCCACACAATGAGCTTGTATCTCATCACTGTCTGTGCCATATCTGAGCATTATATTTGAGTCAAAACATCCTCCCCTCTCTCACGCGTTTAATCTGTCTGTTGAAATATGAACTGAATCTAACACGTAAGAAGCTGCCGTTTAAAAGGCGTCTGTGGTCAACAGGCTGCCAAGCATTGTTTTATTTCAGTGGTTCTCAGCAGTTAGGTCACCATTCTGTTCTAATTGGGTAGTAGATATCAAAGAAAATACCTAAAAATGCTAAATGTTAAACCATAACGTCTCAAACTCCTAAACCTGGAGGGTATAAGGTACAGATAGAAAAAAAAAGTGTTACACAGTGTTAATATGTTAGCATAAGTTAATCTTACACTCATGTTTGACACACATATTTATCCCAACAAGCCATTCCACCACCACCAACTAAAATGCATGAAATAAAAATAAAATATTCAATAGAAATGGATTTTCCTTCATGCTTCCTTGACGTCACACTGGTGTTTTTCCCCACAGGGAGTGCCAAGGAGAGGCTCATGAACCATGTGACTGCCAAACTTGGAAGATGTGGCTCCAGAAAGTCAATGATATGAAACCAGAAGAATGTAAGCCTGTTTTTCTGTACTTTAAGTGACTACTAAGATAAATATCCTAAAATAATGTTCCTACCTGCCCGAAATGGTTTTGGACCTCAAGCAACTTTATTTTTGTCTTTTTCCATTTCAGTGGCAGGTGTAAGTGAGGCGTATGAAGATGCTGCCAACTGCCTGTGGTTACTCACCAACTGCAAACCCTGTGCCAACTGCAAATCTCCCATTCAGAAGAATGAGGGCTGTAACCACATGCAATGTGCCAAGGTTATTTTTGTTATAATAATAGATACACCAGGTTAAGAATGGGGTGGAGTCATGGAGTTTTTCAGATGCGTAGAATGCAGGGTTGACAAGAGTGTTGGTGTGAACTTTGGAAGTGAACAAAGGGTCAAACGTGATACCAAGGAAGTTTGAAAGGGATTGACAAAAACTTTAAAATCAATACATAAATCTGAGCTTCGGCCCACTTACTTTTAAATCTCCTTTGTATGTGTTAAGTTTAAGAACATTTCCAGTGCCACTGACCGAAGTGAGTGGGAAGGTGTGTGTGTGTGTCAGAACAAGTGGTAAAATAAATCTCAGCAAAGCAGTGGTAGCTGATACCATGATGGTTGATCATATGACAAATAAAAGGTTTGTAGATTATGAAAACGAGGGGGCCTAGAACAGAACCCTGGGGGACTCCCTGAATGGAAGAGTTGTGTTTCTCAAAAGAGATTAAATATTACCTTCCAGTAAAAAGTAAACCAAGAAGGAATTGTACCAATATGGCTTTGAGCCTTGAAAAGGGTAAATCAAGACAATGAAAACATGATTGGAAGGTCAGTGAGGATATATTAAAAAGCATTGCATTTAATCTTTGCTGCTTGTCATTATGGATTTATGTGTTGGGACAGTCACAGTTGAATGTTATTAAGATTTGTTTCTAAAGTTCTGCATCGGCAAAAGTGGATTGATGTTAAATCTTTTTAAAAACAATTGATGAGGAAATCTTTCTAAATCTCTTTGATTAAAGAACAAGAAATGCGTGTTTGGTTTAGCAAGGAATGCATTACTTATAATTCAAATTTGATAATCCTGCAACAAGGCTACTAAACAGGAAAAGACATTGCAAATACTAGCACTCCAAAAATAAAAAGTGAGAGATAGTTTCCTAGCAACACACTTAATCCTTGCTGTCAGAATCCCACAACTCCCAGTGTGCTGCCTCTTAGACTGCTATATGCATTTGCTAGTGACATAATAAAAGTAGGCCGATGATTTGTTTAAATGTAGGTGTTGTTAATCAAGAATGTATGTGTGTACAGTGCAAGTATGATTTCTGTTGGATCTGTCTGGAAGAGTGGAAAAAACACAGTTCCTCTACAGGAGGTTACTACCGCTGCGCGCGCTATGAGGTCATTCAGCAAGTGGAGGAGCAGTCTAAAGAGATGACCGTTGAGGTACATATTCATACTTATGTGCTTTCTGTTTTGTCTGTGGGAGTTGTTAAAGTATTTTAAATAATGGAGAAAGAAAAAGATCTCACTTGTGAGTATGGTTGAGCCTGCACGTTTACACACACACTTTTTTTTTTGTTTGTTTTGTATTTTGCAGGCTGAGAAGAAACACAAGAACTTCCAGGAATTGAATCGCTTCATGCACTATTACACACGCTTTAAGAATCATGAGCACAGCTACAAGGTAAAAAGTTTACAAAGATATGCCTGATTTGACTTTGTCTCATCGACTAAATTCCATGAAGTCTCATCATTTTTTTTTTTTTACATGCCATTTTCGCATCATATAACCAGTAAACCGACATTGGGCAGTCTGTGAACTGACATTAGCCTTGGCGTTATGATTCAAATGGCCTTTATCTGTACTTTCTTTTCGTACAGCTGGAAGAACGTCTGCTTAAGACGGCCAAAGACAAGATGGAACAGCTTAGCAAAGTTCTGAGTGGAAGTAAGATGCAAAATCTCAATCATATAATCAATGTTAATAAATAATTTCTAAGCTATGTTAATACAAGGTCAACCTAGTACCAGTCTGTAAAATTTAACGGAAGTACTCGATAGAGAATTAAACTTACTTTTATGTTTTTCTGCATTAAGCAGTAGAAGTTTAATACTTGGTGTTGTAACTCCTATAACTCCTATGTTACTGTGATGTTGCAGGAGAAGGCGGCCCACCAGATACTACTTTCATTGAAGATGCAGTGCATGAACTACTTAAGACTCGTCGTATTCTCAAGTGCTCTTACCCATATGGGTTCTTTTTGGAGCCCAAAAGCACAAAAAAGGAAATATTTGAACTTATGCAGGTTAGTAAGACACATGGTAGTTATAGGAAATGCTTACCATGTATGTTTTAAGTTAACGACAACTTAAAAATCCTACTTCTCTTGTTAGACTGACTTGGAAATGGTGACAGAAGATCTTGCACAGAAAGTCAACCGGCCTTACCTCCGCACTCCCCGTCATAAGATAATCCGTGCTGCCTGCCTGGTGCAACAAAAGAGGCAGGAGTTTCTGGCCTCCGTGGCAAGAGGTGTGGCGCCCAATGATTCACCCGAAGCACCTCGACGCAGGTAAGAGCCTCTTTCTGAATTACAGACTGCTTAATAATAGACAAAAAAGCAAAAGAAAAACCTTGAAAAAATATATTTTCATACTAAAAAAATTTAGAAAATGTAAAACATTTAAGAGAAACTTGAATCCAGTTTTAAACTATATTTTTTAAAAGACAAGAAAGATAATTAGAAAACCAATTTCTATGAAATTAAAGGGATATTTCACCCAAAAAAAGGAAAATTCTGTCATTACTCAACCTTGTGTCCTTCCAAATCTTGAAGTCCGACAGCTTTCTGTTCCTCTGTAGACAGCAATGCAACTGAGACGTTCAAGGTACCTTTAATGTCATATTAACATTGTTAAAATAGTCCATGTGACATCAGTGGTTCACCAGCTCCTACGTCAGCAGCATCAAAATTGGCACGTAAGAGAATTAATTGTTGAATAAAGTTGTTATTTTTGTTCTCTTTGCACACAAAAAGCTATAAAACTAAGAGAATAACATTACGGTTGAACCACTGATGTCACATGGAATATTTTAATAATGTCTTTACTAACTTTTTGGGCCTTAAACATTTCGGTTGTGTTGCTGTCTGTGCAGGGTCAGGATGCACTTGGATTTCATCAAAAATATCATAATTTGTAATTCGAAGATGAACGAAAGTCTTATGGGTTTGGAACGACATGAGATTGCGTAGTCAACAGAATTAAAATATGTGGGTGAACTATCTCAAATAGGGACAATAGGGTTTTCGTTTACTACTGTGTTTCCTGAAAGTGACTCCCCATTTATAACACCACTGCACCTGCAGCCTAACAGTGTATAGGATCACATAGAACCTACTTTTTTGTTTACGTTTGCAGTTTTGCTGGTGGAACATGGGACTGGGAGTACTTGGGTTTCGCTTCCCCTGAGGTAACTCTTTCGTTTGGTTTGTTTTGAGACTTTGGGAATAGTTTGTGTCTTTGTTAAAGATGCTTAGCTGGTGTATGGTGTCTGAAGTTTAGGCAGTGCATATTGGCCTATAGAACAAGATGTAGTCCTGTTACAGCAGTTGTGAATGTGTAAAGACCTGTAATGTTAAACAGTGTGCCGCTATTTTGTTCTAATCTAAAGATCCAGAGGAATCATGCCTTTCTCGGGGGAATTGATCCGAGAGAGCACTGTCAGTATACAGGAAGCCATCCGCAGGTATTAAAGAATCCTCATTAGATCCCATCTCAGGAACAGCTAAACAAACAGTGGAATGGCACCTATCATGTCCACTCCATCACTAATGTCATTGTCCACTTTGTTTTGGTCGCATGTTTTATTTTTTCTGTTCATACTCTATTGCAGCTGTTCATATTTTTCAGACGATTGCTGTGCATTCCAGATTAAGAATTCTGATGTTGTTTTAAGCGGGATCTTGTTATTTTCTGTTCATGTATCCCGGCACGGTCTTCTAAAAGATGCCTTTGGTGTTGTAACTTCAAAAGGCAGTTTCCTGCTTTTTGCTTTGACTGTTCCATGAAAAGTCGTGAAATATGCGTTTTCGAACCCGGCTACCACTGCTCTTCTTTTGAAAATATATGTATGCAGGCTATGGCGCAGTTTCATTTTGCTCTGGATTTATGGCTTGTAGAAAGAGGAATAATAGTGATGCACTTTATTCAACTTTTTTTATTATTGATGCTTGAGCGGTACCCCTCAGGAATGTTTTTCCTAAATGTACATTTTCTTTAAGTTTGCTGCCGTTATTGCATGCTTACTGCATGCAGCTTCAGTTAAGTTTTGGGGAGTTTGTCGACCTATGGTGAAAACAAAGTTGGAAGAAGTGAAGTATAGAATATGATTGGTAATTGCATCTTAAACAGATTATACTGACACACCAAAATGCTTTATCTTGTTGGGTTTAGTATCAGACTGTTTGGATATGGTTCTTAGAGCTTAAAGGATTAATTCTCAGAAAATGAAAAATTATGTCTCTTTTTACTCACCCTCATGTCGTTTTGCTGTTTTTGTCTTTATTGTCATGTAATACAAAATCAGAATCTTTTAAAGGGGACATCGGACACATAATTCACTTTTATGTGCTGTTTGTATATAAGCGTCTTAGCAGTGTGAAGACACAACGATGATAAAAAAACATTCATACTTTTTTTGAGCTGTATGATGTTATACTGATCAGGCTCCACCCACAGCCACTGACGGACCCTCCTAGGGTTAGCCTATTAGCATAGTTCCGCCTTAAGCCAGTTGTCGACCATTTATTATTATTTTTTGCCTTTTTATTATTCAAGCACTTTTTGACAAAGTAAATATGGTGTTTTTTTACATCATCATTGAGGAATTTGTTAACCAAAGTAATTCAAGTGTTCACGCTTCCTCATAAATTAGATAGCGGGTTTGGCGTGCTGTCCAGGAACGGTGGGCTCGAACCCTAGCGATTTGAACCCTAGCGATTTGAACCCTAGCGAGGGTAAGGGCTCAGCGTCCGGCTTGAACTTCGGCTGCCCCCCCAGGGTGAAAGAAGTGATTAAAAGGTAGGCAGGAGGGGAGGAGGAGGGTTTGCAGAAGCGAGATGTGGAATGAAAGGGAAGCTGATGATTTTATACTCTTTGGAAAGGGTTTGATTGGGCGATCGTAACGAGGGGAAGGTTTAGGTGATTGCTAACAGCTGCGGGCAATTCGTACAGCGATTTACTCGAACTATGTTATTATCAAAACATTTATTTTGCAGACATTTTATAAAGACCCTAAAGATTCATACCAACTTGTGTAAAACGGGCATCAGATGTCCCCTTTAATAATGCTGGTCACTGTTTTTGATACAGTTACAGTACCAGTCAAAACTTTAAGAACTGTAAGATTTTTTTTTTTTTTTTTTTTTTGAAGAATTCTCTTCTGCTCACCGAGCCTGCATTTATTTGATCCAGAATATAGCAAAAGCAAATTACAGAAATTAATACTTTTGTTTTTTTAACAAGCATGTTTTCAATTAAAAGTGAAGATAAAGTAATCTATAATATTAACAAAGATTTCAATTTCAAATAAATTCTGTTATTTTGAACTCTGTTCATTTAAAGAAATGTTTTTTCAACATAATAATGATAATAATAAATAAAAAAATAGTTAATAATAATAAATGTTTTTAGAATATTGTGTGAAGTCTCTTGTGACCAATGATGTAATGAGTAATGATGCTAAAAATTCAGCATTAAAACCACAGGAATAAATTACGTTTTAAAATATGTTCACTTAGAATACAGTTATTTTATATATAGTAACAATATTTAAAAATGTTACTGTTTGTGTTGTACTTTTCATAAACTAAATGCAGGCTTGTTGAGCAGAAGAGACTTCTTTAAAAATCTTTGGTAGACTGGTAGTGTAGTATGAATGAGACTGCAGCTTTAAAGGCTTTAAGGACATAAATCACCAATAACATGTCTTGTATCAATATCAGTATGATTATATTATATTATATTATATACTTAAAAATATCATAAAAGTAGTCCATGTTAAATTTATTTCTCAAATGGCTTTAGAAGTATTTGAATATAACATTATGTAATACATATGTTATATATTTATGTTATATTTTTGGATATTATAAACTAATAGAATATGATATATAAGCAAAATAAAAGTGTCTAATATTACATTATATTATATCTGCTATTATTATCTACATCTTCTAAAGCCATATTACAGGTTTGTGAGATTTTTATACATTATTTAAAATGATCTTTGAATATGGTTTTGAATAACAGGGTGAGTAATAATGATATAATTTTTATTTTTGTGTTGAACTATTCCTTTAAAAGGCTTCACTCAAAGCGTCTGTCTGTTATTCTGACATGACGATGCCAACATCCCTGAACTTTGATGCTGCCGCAGAGCAGAGGTGTAGGGCTCCTCTGGGATTCTGACTTTTATTCACAGGGTCCAGTGGGAATGTTGGTAGTCCTCTGGAAGCACCTTTGAAATGCTTTTGTGTGTGGTTTCTGTGTTGTAGGCGTATGCTGAGTTCCAGTACAGACGCCGACACAGACAGCGCAGGAGAGGAGACATGGCCAGCCTTCGCAGCAACACACCTGACGCTGATGACCCAGGCAACAGCACTTTAGGTACGCTTTGTCAGTGGGTTTTCTGTGTTGTTCCCGTATTTGCTGGTATATACATATAAGCGTTGTGTTGCTCAGCTTCCAGTAAAGTTTCAGGATTTTTTGCTGTCCTCTGCACACTGGAGTCAGCAGAAATTGTGCCATAAACCCATTTATCACCACTTTCTTTTGCTGTATGGACTATTTTTGGGGAATATAAATGAATTGGGATGAATTTCTTGCACATTGTTTGAGAAAAGATAGATGTCTGTCAGGCCTGAAGTTCTGTGTATGATATGGCACACTCACAACGCTTTGTAAGTCTTTAAAAATGACTGAATCCAAATCAAATCAATCCAAAAACACTTGTCTTTGAAATGAGCTGAAGTACTAGCATTTATGAAAACTAAAATATACTTTTATGTCATTTCTATTGAAAACATAAGTAAACATTTGTACTGATGAAGTTGCTTTTTAGTAGATTTAAAATATATTATTTTTAAACATAATATAACACTGTGGTTAAAATTATACAATGATTTTAGATATAAAACATTTTTTACACCATTAAATCATTTGACAAAGTGCAAGTGCGTTAGGAAATTCTCTTGCCGATGTATGATTTATGGCTGAAGGAAATATTCAGTGTGGAATATGAGAAATCATATCTTGTAGTGGGTTGCAAATCCTTGCGCTTTTCGCACCAGCACTATTGATTTCAATGATTTCAAAGATATTCCTTGAAAAAAAGAAAAACTGCGCAAGTAATCCAGCTAAACAAAAGATGTTCCGTTTCTCTTTTCTCACAGACGCACAAGATATTGATGGTGGTGAGAGACCAGGTTTTCCCATGGTGAGTAGAAACCCTTTTAACAAGTTCTACGGTAAAACTTTACAAACCTGAGTATAACTGAGTCTCATCTTATCCCTTCAGCCTCACAGTTCTCTAGATGAGGATGATCCCAATATCCTGTTGGCAATCCAGCTTTCTCTGCAAGAATCTGGGCTGACTGCAGTCGGTGCTGGCCTCGATGCTCAAGAGATCCTCGCAAACGAAGCATCTCTGGGGGCCATCGGAACATCCCTGCCCACACGACTGGACCCGGTGCTATGCGGGATAGACGTGCCCCGTGCTGCCCTGAGCAGCTCTGAGCTGTTAGAGGTGGGTGACAGCCTAAAGAAGCTCGGTAATATCAGTGGCCAGAACGTCCCTCCGCGTTACGACAATCTCAACAATCCTTCCTGTGATTCCGCCGAGGGCCCTCCTTTGGGGCATACGGAAACCTCGGATTTCAATTCAGACAACGCCAACCTTCTAGGCAACATCATGGCTTGGTTTCACGACATGAATCCACAGAATATCAGTTTGGTTCCTTCGGCTGGTGATTTTGGCGTTCAGTCGGTGAGAATGATAACACAGCCGACCGAGTGCACCCTTCCACAGTGGACACCAGGGGGCGATAGAGAGGCAGAGCACGAGTTTGACTCAATTGTCGAGCGTGAGCCCGTCAGGCCGACACAGTTAGACCTGTTAGGTCTCGATATGTGTCCGGTGCCTCCTACTTCGTCCGTCGAGTTGGGCGAAACTCTGAGTGCTTTGAACCCATGTCAGGACACCCCAAAATGTGACTCGGACCCTGACCAGCCTAGCAGTAGCTCCTCTGAATGGGAGGGTCAAGTACATCTTGTATGAAATCCTGACTTCACTTACTAGCTGAGGCACTTTTTTGATGAAGTAGCTGAAACCGAGGAACAAGATGAATCATGACGAGAAGCTTTGCATTGACAGATATGTAGAAATCGAAACCGTTTTTGAGTACCCGCTCAGGCCTTTGTGCTTATGAGGCATGTGCTGTTTGCTCACAAAAAAACCCCTCAGATCCTGAAGTGTTAAAGACTTAAAAGAGTCAACAACTGAACCAGAATGCGCTATGAAGGCGATACAGGAAGTGTAGTCTGAAAAATCTACTGTATTGAACAGGATGGTATTCAGTGCAAGTTCGCCGGATTATAAAGGATGTAAAAGATACTGTAGGTGCCACAAAAAACACTGGCTAGCACACGCCTAGTGGATGTTGTGCTGATCGTGCCTGCTGCTGAGGGCCTAGCCGCCCTTTTGAGTACACTATCCTTCCTTTAAACTAGACCTGTAGTATTAGAGAAGTACATAACAGCATCACGCTCAGACGAGCTGGGCTGATAATCACAGAAACAAAAAGAAGAGTAATTCTAGTTGCAGTCGACTTTTCTTTTCCTGGTCAAACGTGATCACTGTAATCCGTCACTGGCTATTTAGAACGGAGAGTACCGGCGAGTTTAAACGCGGATCTGGAAAACGTTTTGTCTTTGCAACTTCTCACAGTGCCTTTTCTGTGAAACTTCTCTTTATTTATAGCCGCTCTCTTGTGCTTGGAGCCCAGAGCGTGGAGTAGTTCCAATACACATCGTACTTGTACTTTCAGGTGGCGGTTAAGCAAACTAAGCTTAATGTTTTTTAAAACACATTTTTATACATATTCGGTTGTCCTTCAGCATGCCTCTGGCCCCTTCCCCTGGGTAGTTTTTAAAGCAGTTGTATAAATGAACCCGGACACATTTACGGATCTAATCAATCTATATTTAACAAGATGCCGCTCATTGTGTGTTAAGATGCGATTTCCACATGGCCACATGCAAAAATCGAATTCTCAAATGTAAAATTTAAAAAAATCCGTAAATGTTTTCTTGGTACATCTCTAATAGAAATTACTTTTTTTTTTTTGCTTTTTCTTGGAAAATGTATCAATTTTGAAACCACATTTCCTCCTCAGAGTATCTAAGATGTCTAGAAGCTGTTTTAGCTTCAAATTTACATTTCTACATTCGGTGGAACTCGCCCACAATTAAGATTTTCGATTAATTTAACTGTGGTATTTCTCTACAATAAATTATGGAAATGAATTTTCTATTTATTTAAAATTGAATGTCCTAAAAAAATGAATGAAGATGAAGTAAAAGTTGGTGATGATGGAAAAACAAAACAAAACGAATAATCGCCAATATATATATTTTTATGTATATATCAAACTGTAATAACACAGTGCCACTTTTCAATATTTGCTTATTACTTAAAACGTGTCTGCTGAAATAATTGTTCAAAGCCATTTAAACGAACTAACAGAATGTTTTTGATTTGCTTCGGTTTTCATCGCGAACACCTGCCCAACTTTTCATCGGACAAACCCGCTAAACCACAGCAGCACTAAGTTTTAAGCACAAAATTAGCTCACATTTCAGCTATGGATTAACACGGTTTAGCTCATAGATTTGCCGTTATATTGCAGATTTTGAGTGAGCCGACTATGGGCTTGATGTCATATGTTTGTTGACTCTGACCTAATGTTTGAATGCAGTATTGCACTGCATAATCTGAAAATGAAGGCAAACCTGCGTTAAGGGTTTTTTTGGTATCATTCCATTCGTCAAATTTTGGAGGAAGTGCACACATGAATTTTTTTCCTGTATGTACAGTTTGTATGTGTGACTGGAACCGGTGAAGCTCACTAAATCACAGTGTTTCTTCAAACTAATGTATGTCGCCAAAGGTGGAGCTAATGTCTGTTTAAATGAAGCATATGGTAAATCTGTCCAAAAAAAAAAAAGTAAATAACAGAAGATGTCCTGTATGTGACAGTATGCTGTGCGTTAAGTAATTAAAATAAAAATTTATCAAGTTTTCTTGACAAAAGACCGTTTAAGTGTCAAGGCTATTGTTTGGGGGATTGGGTGGCTATTGTTTGTTGTGGGTTGGGTGGGAGAAAAGCACATTTTGTAACCCATTACAGATTTTATATTGTTAAGCACCTAATCCTTGAAATGGTATTTGCACTTTCATAATCTTTACTTGATACATTCCCAATTTATATGGAAAATACAAATGTGTGATGTTTGGCCAATGAATTGGACCGATTTGAGTGTGAATCTTAATAAAGTTGCTAAGACAAGTTCCGTTGTAAAAGTGGTAGTATTCTTTGAACATAACATACAGTGAAAGCCCAGGTGCAATAATAATAATGACGTGTTTATTAAAAACTAGGACTATTTTAAGGCAAGGTCAGGCTACAAATATGATCATTCTTCTAATCAAGTTAAAGTGGAAATGTATTCCTCTTGTCTTACGCATTAGCACCTCTGGTGGGTGCAAATAGAATGACACTTTCAGGCAGAAAAATCCCTGCTTTCTTGGACTGTATGTTTTTATTGTGATTTTTATAAGTGAACCAAGTGAAACAGCCGTTTTATGTTAATGAATATTATTATTAATATAATATTTGGTGTCAGTTTATGTATTAGGTTTTATATCAGGGACAGAAAAAATGCAGAATGTATGTTTTCTAATTATTTCCAAGGAGTCAAAAGTTAGGGGAATACCAGGAGGTCTCAAGCACAAGCTGAATTAAAAATGCCACATGGGAGGAATTTTGAGAACTTACCGATCTACTACTTGAACTTAATCTTCTTCTGAGACTAACATTTCTGACTCTTAACTCCTCCTATAGAGCTTTAACTCTACAGACCCTAAACTCAGTCCAGATCTTCAGACGGATCTTACGGGTGTGCTATACTTTTTCTAACTGATCAGACTTTTCATAAAAATGAAGATTATAAATGTTAGACTGTTTAAACATGCATTGAAAGAATTATTACTAAAGATAGTGAAGATAATGCAGTAATAAACCAAGCATTATTTTTAAAGAAAAAAAGAGCGTGTGCACTTTAAGCAAAGTTTGTTTGATTTTAGGTTATATTTGTGGTGTGTGAACTAGGAAATTTAAAACTTGACAATACGTAACGACTGACAACAGTTAGAACTAATGAAATGGCTCAGAAGAGTGAATTACTTATAATAAAAAGTTCTAAGACTATGTCTACACGAAGCCTGATCCCCTCAAAACTGACAAAAACGATGTATTATGTCAGACCAGCACTAAAAATGAAGACTTGTACTATGTGCATAATCCCTGCATGTGGTGTACAAATGAATATGGAACAATGCATGTATTAATCTGTGTTTATGGTAGTTAATAAAGAGAGAATCATTCACTGTTTTTTCATGTTTTTGCTGTTATGTGATGTAGCTGCTTCTGAGGGGCGAGATGTTGGCTGATGACATCATCGTTCTAGAATATACACTGATTCGCTGTCCACACGTAAATGCAATTCCAATGTGTTTCCAAATGTGTCAATGTGTGTTTCCCTCTCCCAAAAAAACTGATCTGTCTGGAGTCAATATGAAACGCCAATACGATATGAAATGTATGAGTATACAGCTAAACGCTAATCTCCATGTGGGCGGAGGCTAAATTTTAGACCTTTTCTCAGAAATAATTTCACTTTTCTGATCCATGTGTTATATGTAATGCAATTACATTCTAACTTAATCATTAATAGCGCTGTCGAATGATTCATCATGATTAATCACATTAGAAATGAAAGACTTTGTTTACATGATATATGTGTACTGAGTATATTCTGTATAAATAAATACACACTCTTACATCATATACGTTGTATGAATATATTTATCTAATTTATGATACATTTTTTTAATAAATCTTTTTTTAATAAATAAACAAAAAAAAAACAACTTAAATATATACATGCATATGTACGACGGAGTTTTATGTCACCAAAAAATAAATAAATAAAAAATCTAAAACTACGAGATTAAAGTCAAAACAATGTGTAAGTGCCAAAAACAGAAGAAAAGTGATAGATGAAAGCATTTTTTAGCACTGAAATAGATGTCATGCACCAGCAGTCCAGCAGAGAGTAGTAAGCTCCCAGAGAATGAGGAGAGGTTTTTCTTCTTTGTATTGCTCTGGCACAAGGGCAGCTGTGTTACTCAAACATTGTTGGCACTCTCCGTCCCAGACTCATGGAAGCAATTCAAGACATCATTTAGAGGAGGAGGTACTCAAGAGGCCATTAAAACATGTCAGCAGAACATCCTGCTTGAGATTCCCACAGTCAAAACCAATTCAAGGTAAATCATGTAGTTTTAAAAAAGGCACATAAAATTGCTGCTATTGTATTTCTGTATTTATGGACATGCATCCCTCATGTTCGCATGGGGCTATTTATAACTGTATGATCACAAAATTGTTTGACAGTCGTTTGTTTTGTTCTCTGCTGTAGCACGAAGACTTCTCTGTGGCTCAGCTGGAATTGATTCTAAAGGAAGGATTTTACGCACTTACAGAATTCTAGAAACCATAATTCTCCCATGAAAATCGCTTGATTCTAGAACTGGGCTGAACCGTTGTCATTAATGCAACACTCATCCGTCTATTTGTTCAATAGATGGTTTACGTTTGGAATCATGTATTTGTTTACTTTCTAGTAATACTTCAATAACATATTTAAACTTTAAAAAGATATGGTGAACTAAGAAGTGTAGTGCTAGACCCTTACTAAACAATCTGTTCCTAATCGAGAATGACATTTTCCAGACCTTCTGAATGATCACTGTAATATAAGAGATATCTCTGAGTGGTTGACCCTGAGTCCTTCTCATGACGTTTAAACAGATAACCCAGACAAGGCACCTTGCTGGAGTGTTATTGTAAGGATTATCCAAACTTTACTGGCCGTGAGGCGTCATTTGGTAATTACACAACAGAAAAGCCGCCAGCTGTATGAATAAAGGATGAGTAAGAATTAATACTTGTGTGAGAAAATAAGGAAATCCCATTAAGCTTATCTGATGTATGATAACACATCCCTTGAGACTAATGTTGAGTAGGTCTGTATATTCCATATTGTGTGTCTGAATAGTTTAAAAAATGTAGCATTCCATTAAGTTTCAGTTGCAATGTACTGTATTTGTTTGACATTTTTTTCCCCCTCAGAATTAAGTGATGTAAACTTGCAATTTTGAAGAAAAAACGTCTAGGTTACTATCGTAACCCACGTTCCCTGAAGGAGGGAACGGAGACGTTACATATGGGAACTCGCCA
>JAUCMU010000030.1:8241440-8255370 GCA_032275025.1 Enteromius treurensis
GCTCAAAGGCAAATCGGTCTCTCTGGCGAGTTCCCATATGTAACGTCGAAGTGATTCGACTGAAAGGGTAACTAAACTTACAATTGCAAAATATAAATTCGCAATTCTGAGAAATCAAGTCAGAATTGTGAGATGATAACTTGCAATTGTAACTTTTTTTCCATGTTCGGGAAACTGCCCCTATAACTTTCAGTTTGCGAGTTTACATCTCAAAATTCTAAAATTCGAAAAATTCTGTCATTTTTTTTATTCTGTAGTGGAAGCATTCAGCTTAGTAATGTAATACATTTCATATTTTAGAGTATGCAAATTATTGTTCATTATTAACTTTTTACCTTTTTTCAAGTAAATGCAAGAGTAAGAGGTTTGGCTGACAAAAAAAATTAGATGCATCTTGCATTAGATGTTAATCTAAGAAATAATGTAAATTTTGTGCAGTTTAATGTGTTTGAAAGATAAAAGCCCTCCAAATACAGTAATGATTAAATGGCTATTTAATGAAATAAATAAATGAAAAAATTAACCAGCCCAGTCTCACAGCAATTTGTACTATATATTTTATAACTATAAATATTGTAATTCATACGATTTTTGCTAAATCATGCGTACTTTACGAGTTGCCAGTTCGTATAAATGACCTAAACCTACCCGTCACTGGGTTTTAGACAAATAGTACAAAATCCTATGAATTTGTATGAATTAGCACACATTTTTTACCTCGTACAAATCGTTCATGAGACTGTGTTTAAATGAACATGTTTATCAGCAGTAGTTGAAAAAATACTTAAATTTGAGATGAAAGGTTTGAACAACATGACAGTGGAATTAACATTTTTGTCTGAACTATACTTTTTAGATGTAATGGATTTGAAACTGAGAACAATTTGTGAAAAATATATAATGGTTTTTGTTGCGTGTCCGTTTAGGCAGCAAATGGAGCCATCTCTATACCGCCTGTGGTTAAATTCCACAGAGCATAGAAATATCCACAGAGACAGGGTTCAGAATGTCAGTGAAACAGGTGGTTTACATCGCAGGTATGAGGTCTCAGTAGTTATAGAGAAAAACGTCAAGAAGTACAAATCTAGGCTGAAATATAAATAAATTCATTGCACATTTCTCTTAAAAGTCCATTGATATCCAGAGACTTGTTTGTTTTCTTCAAACACAGTACCTGCGCCATTAAAGCGAGTGACTAAATGTTTGTATAATTAATCCCAGCCCTGAGAACAAGATTTGGGTTGTTATCTTAAATAAAATGATTTATGTAATGTGTTTAAAACAGCAGATTGTTTAATGAGGAACATAATTCTTGCCCTGCTTCTATCACCAAGCTATACGTAAAAAAGTCATTACACCCTCTTGTTGAGCAGCATGGATGATTTATGGACAATCCTCTGAATGCCATTTTGGTCGCCAGACTCTTAAATTTCACGGAATACCCAAAATAAGTGGCAAAGTTGGTGGGAAGAAAAAGCAAAAGTGTTGTATACACCTACCGACGGGCCCACAGGTCATGCCAAGCCCCTGGAGATGGAGCTCAAGATGTTGTCCTGAATCATGGTTAGTGTTAGATTACTGGTCATAGTGACAACACGATTACCACTCAATGGTAGTACCTGGGCAAAGAAACTCAATATCTAATACCTGCCAGGCTTTGTTATGTTGAGAAACCTGCAGCAAAGCCCACACAAGTTCATATGTGCTGGATTCATCCATAGAGGAATATAGAAACCAAATAAAGGAAAATTCTAAACATGCTTTTTAGTGGATCTGTTACTGAACGTTATGTAATTAGACAATCATAAGAAATGTTTTTTAAACTTTATTTTAACGTGTCCTTGTTACAGTGTAATTATACATTAGAGTACTGAGTAATATTAATTAACTACATGTACTTAATTTATGGTTAGGATTAGGGTAACTTGGATGTTATTATGCATAATTCTTATAGCACATGTTATTATTATAGTACATGTTATATTTGTAACAAGGATGCCTTAAAATAAAGTGTTAGCGAAATGTGTAAAAACAGTAACACTTTATTTCAAGGACCAAGTCTTACTTTTAACTAGCGTGTAAATCTGCCTTATCTGCATAAGCATATTTTAGATCCTTGATGCTACAAATTAGGAGTTTAGTGGAAAAAGTCATGGTTAATAATAATTAGTTTATAATGAGAGTTGAGGTTTTGGTAACACTTTTTTTTAGGGTCTCTTAACTAGTTGTTTATTTGCATGCATATTTATTAAGTAGTAATTCTAGATCCCTAATCGTATCAAATACCTAAGCTTAACAACTACCTCACTAACTATTAATAAGCAGCAAATGTTTTTATTTTCTGAGGGAAAAACTTATAGTTAATAGTGATTAAGTGTTCCCTAAAGTGTTACCATTGTTTGCTAAAATAATGATTGTGCTCTATTGAAAGCACTTGTTTTTAGCAATAAATTTAAAAAAATAAAAATAAGAAAAAAACATTTCTTTCAAGGGCAATATGAAGACCGCTTTTTCATTTCTGAAGCACTTTTTAATGTAACATTTTACAATATTGATGTCATTGCATGTTTTTTTCATTATAATTTATTTATTCATTTTTCTAATTTAATTTAATTTATTTTTTAACAATAAAATATACTGCATACACTGCTGTCCAAAAACATAGGGAGATTTTGGGAAGATTTTATCTCATTTTTAAAAAGTCAATAGTGCACACCAAGGCTGCATTTATTTGATAAAAAAACAGTAAAAACAGTAATATTGTGAACTATTACTGTAATTAAAAATAACAATTTTAATATAGATTTTGTATTGTATATTATAACTTTTAGCACTCGTCTCATATGCTCTTTACAAGATCATTTTAATTATTATTGAGAACAGTTGTGCTGCTTAAAATAGTTGTGTACACCATGACATCATATATTTCAAATAGGAAACTTTTGTAGAATTTACTGTCTTTTAAAAAAATTATAATAATTATGCGTCCTTGGTGAATAAAAGTATACTAATTTCATACATTTTATTTTAGGAAGTGAAATAAGGTTTAGCAAGGGACTGTCATGAAAAACTGCTGATTGAATCAACAGAGAACACATCAACATCTGAATAATATATGCGTTTAATTAATGTATGTGTCAGATTAATAGTTATTTGGTGAGCTTGACCTTTTGAAGAAATATAAAGGCACCTGAAATGACTCATAGCGTCTATAACTGAAAGACTATAATGCTTTTCAAAGGGCAATGTGTAATAACTGATTTATGTCTCCTGGACTCCTGTGAAGGTACTAGGAGATCGTTCTCTGCAGGGAAAAACTAAATCCTGTATGTAAACTACCTGGGTCATACCTTCTCCTCTCTAACACCAGCCATATGGAGAAATGGTAAGCACATGTGGTTTTGATAGGGACGCAGTGTTAGTCCTGCTCCATGCGGTTACCACAGAGCAGGACTGTTACACAGGCAAAACCAGCCCAATCTCACAGCGACCACATGCAGAGAGGACTGAAAAATCAACACACATGTTTGGAGTAATATGAAGGAGATCTCCATGTATTAAGTTGAGGCCTCATGCTTCTGTGACTCACTGAGAATTTAGTTTCATGGTGAAAGCGCTGCTGATCTGATCACGGGGGTCCATCACTGAAAGCTTGATAATTTGATGGAGGAGAACTAAATTGACAGATGTTTAAAATTTGTTGGAATTACTTAAGGTTTCTGCTTTCCCTTTCAAAGCAGATACCACACCGATACACCAGTCTGGCTCCAGGCTCTAATGGAAGAAATGAAAATTCGGTTATCATTTACTCACCCTCAAACCTGTATGAATTTCTTACTTCTAAAGGATATTTTGAAAATAAAAAAATGCTGTGTGATGCTGTCTTTCACTCTCAGAACAAAATGTACAAATGTTGTCACTGGGGAAATACCGCCCAGTGACAACTTTTGTACATTTGTGTGTGTGGTGTGTGTGTTTTTACACATGTTGCTTACTATAGTAATAACAGTACATTATGCACAATTACAAGCAATTAACCCCAACCCTATGTACATGTTGTCAATTAATATTACTCAGTACTTGTAAGTAATTGAGTAATTGCACTGTAACAAGGTCACCTTAAAATAAAATGTAACCAAATGTGTGTTGTGTGTGTGCAATGAAACCAGGTCTCATAAAAATATGTACCTCTGTGCACTTTTTGTGCAAGACAATTTTTTTCAAATAGAAATGTCCACTGAATGGCACTAAAACACGTGAACCCTGGCATTCTTTTATTATGTTGATATAGGTATGTATTGTGGCCGTTCAGAATGGAAAAATATCCGTGGACTGTTGCTAAATGTTAATGCTCTATCACGCTGGCAATAGGCCCTACACCAAATCCAACCCTAAACCTGATAAAACTGATTTAAAAAAAAATTGTTGATGCAACGGTGTCTTTTCAAATTTGAAATTACTGTTTTATTGAACCGTAGTTGAAGCTCAAACGTTCAAAAGGAGCAGTTTTCAAATCTCCCAGCGTATTAATATAGTTTTGAAGTCATTACGAAGTAATTATGTGAAAATTAAGCTTTAACTCTTTGGGAAACTGCCATGATATGTACTTGTGGGTACGTATTTCGTGTCTCACTAAAAAGAGCACCAAGGTGCGTTTATGCCATGAGACCGGGTAGAATGAAACTTAATATGCTCCGTGATATCTTATTATTTGGTTCTGTAGAGAGAAAATAGTACATTTAACCAAAATTCAAATAGTTATTTATTAATCATAAACAACATGAAATTCTTTATTCTTAAGTGTTTTGATGTGTTTTAGTGTTTCGCAAGGAGCAGAATCACAGTGTTACTTGAAATTGTATGTAATTTTGGCTAAATTGGCATGCCAGTTTGAAATTAGAAGACTCTAGATGACATTTTTGTTCATATACTCTGTGATAAGTTATTTACATTATATGTTACATTACGTTTTGGGGCAGTTTATTTAGAACACATAAAGGTTCCATCTATAGTTGATCTTTAAATTAGTTCTACATATTTGGGAGCCAATCACCACTTTAAATGCAGACAAAAGGACCAAAAACAAATGATAAGTTATCTGTCTGTGTTTCTTGAAATGTATTGCCTCCATTAATGTTTTGCAAAATAGTGGAAAGTAATTTTTAAGAGTAAGAAGGTTCTATCTGCATTTGACCTTTTCCAAAAATTCCTGTTTACAACTTTGAGATGATTTTGACATACATTTAGGGTCTCTTTTTTCAAACGTATAGACAGATTGGATTATTTCAAACAACCAAATTGTTTTCTAGTCTTCTTCAAAAACATTGTTAGTACATTAATATCCTGAAATATTATTTTTCGAGGTGGATGACTGAGAGTTTGTGCACATTAGCTGGGGAAGTGATGGCAGCAAGACGTACCATGGGAAGAAGGCAAGTTGATGAAGGCAGTATTATGCAATCTTCTGCAGGAAAACCTCGGTTGCTGGCATTTAACTCGTAGCACCTACCTAAAGGTTGTTGTGGTACATTTCTTAATTGGGTTTCCTGATAGTAGTGGCCTCTCTCAGCAAGATAATACATCCGGCCACACTGAAAAAAATAGTTAAGGAACATGACAAATTGTTCTGCTTGATGCAAGTTTCCAGATCTCAAACTGACTAAGCAAATCTGATCCACGAAGGCTCCACCTCACAAGAACTGCTCAAAATTCTGCTATTATCTTGGCGCCAGAGGTCTTTTGGAGTCAATGCATCAGAGCTGTTTTGGGAATATAAGGCAGGAGGTTTTATAGTTGTGGCTGATCAGTATATAAGCATTTAAGAGTAGCTATCCACAAACACACAAAAAAGATCATGATATCTTGTTTTCGAGGAAAGTAAAGCGTTTAGTGAGCCTCATCGGGTCTAATTCTGGGACTTTCTCACAGCTGCAGCACCTGACGTCGTGGTCATCATCTCATTCAGGCCAACAACAGCTTCCAGTTTCCGTTAAGCGGTTCAATGAGTTTCTCTGGAGAGGGAGCCCTGCACACACTTGCTGAATAAATGAATTAAAATAGGCTCTTCTGTCCTGTCTTCAACTTTTGGTCAGCTGTCAGCTTTCAGAGACGCCCCACATGGATTATTAGATGGGCGGATCATGAGACACAGGAAACAATTCCCACTGTCTTGGTGTAGAAAAGTATGAAAAAAAAAAAAAAAACGCCATCAGTGGTTCAACCGTAACATTATGAAGCTACGAGAATATCTTTTGTATGTGAAGAAAATAAAAATAATGACTTTATTCAACAATTTGGCTTCGTAGCATCACTGTAGCACCATTTAAGAGAGTGTGCACTAAATGCAAATAGCGTACAGTGTTCTGTGTCACTTTACATACAAATAAAAGTGTAAATACATGTAGAAGACTTATCCTTTTGGCGCAGCATGAGACAGAAGAGCGTATGCAGTTTGTGTTTTGTATACTCTCATACAAATGGAGCCACAGTGCCAAATTGTTATTTGGGTTTTCTTTCTTTACAAAAATAATGTTTTTTTTTTGTGTGTGTGTAATTGTGTTCCAAAGATGAAAAAAGCTTGGTTACACTTTATTTCGATATTCCATTTAGGCATTCTACTAACTATAAGTAACTACATTACATGTCAACTAAATGTCAACTAATTCTCATTAATTCACAACTACATGTCTAATAACTCTCAGAGGAGACTAGTTAGGGTAGGTTTGGGGCTAGTAGAATAAGTTGACTTTCTGATTCTGATAGTCAGTATTTAGTGTGTTGTGGACCCATCAAAATAAAGTGTTAGAAGATATTAAGCAGACAGTCTACTAATACTATAATGACTGCTAGTTGACATGTAGTTGCAAAGTTTCTTAGTGTTAGTAGAATATCTAAAGTGGACAATTGAACCAGAAGTATTGTTCTTTGTGACTATAAGTGGACATGACTTACTTCAGCTGTATATTTTATTTTAAACAAAAGTGTTGTTATAAAATTATTATTACAGTGTTATTATTTAACCTAATTATGTAATTAATGCATTTATCCAAAAAGGCCATCTAAGCGAGGAACGTCTGAAGCAGTTTTCCATCAGAGCCAACAATAACTATACGATAATGATTCATTGTGATTCATCATAGTTCTGTGAAACTGATGTGGAAACAGTGCTATCAGACAGAACTATGAGTGATTCCACAGGCATCCTTTTTTATTTATTTATTTATTTTTAAACAAATCTCTTAAAATCTCTTTTCATTTTCACCCAGAAAATGGTTGGCTAAAAGATTGTCCAATAAGTTGTTCACAGATGTTGATTTCAGAACAGATCATATTTCATATTTATGTGTCTGATGGGACAAAGTTGAGCTTCCAATAGCAGATTGTTCAGTTTGGCCTATGAGAACACCTTTCATGTTGAGACTAAAATAGGTTTAGTGAGGTTTTTCATGGCTTCTGTGGCTAAAGTGGAAATACTGACACCTTAGTGAATGTCTGGAAGTGAGAAAGATCTGGAATATAAAGAGAATAAATATATTTTATTTTTAAAATATTAAGCTAAAAGATGTCTTGTATATCACAATGTCTGTTTAATATGATGAATAGAGCTGAAAGTACTGAAGTACCAGCAGTTAGGAGTCACTGGTGTAAGTCCTTCCTAATGTGAACAAAAGCTCCATGGTGTCAGAAACCACTGTCATTGTCTTTGTAATTTTATGACAGTGGAGTGTTAATCTGTGTGGTTGTAAATGTGTGGTTCAACAAAGGACAGGCAGGAAACATTCATATTATTTTGTTTTGTCCTGGTGATCAAAGCAGCTGGACAACCATTTGGTAAGAACAAATGAAAATTGGTCAGCTGCTGCGCTCCCAAACCTCACTGTTTGTATGGGAATCAAATCAAGCTCTGAACAGTCATTGTCATTTGTGCTATTTGTTATGAGCTACAACCACGTACTGTAATCAATATAATCTAAACAACTAATATTTAATTTCTGTGATCTCAAATAGTAAGCCATGCAGTAATTGTAAAAAAACAAAAACAAAAAAAAAACATAACAGCAATTGTTTTTAATGTTTCCTTTCATCTTTATTAAATACTGCTTCAATGGCATTTTATATTGGCTTAAAAAATTAGTTTAGCTATATGTTTAAGTGTAATGATCCATACTCTTGTTTTTCATTTTTATGTCATGTTTTCTACTTTTTCTGTTGTTTTCTTAGTTCATGCCCCCTTCCTCATCTGTTTCTCTGCTACTCTGGAGTGCGTTTCCCAAAAGCAACCATGGTCCTAAGATCCATAGTTCCCAATAGAGTTCAATGGAACTAACGATCATAGTTAGCTAACGACGCTTTTGGGAAACGTACCCCTGTCTAGCCACCTAACCTGGCTTCATGGTACAGGCCCCTACAAGATGATACAAGCCAGATATACAAGAAGACACAAGTGCTTTATTCCAATAGAACTGCTGTTAATCACACAAACAAGAGACATGAAACTGGTCTTGTAAACTGATCTGCACGCCCATTCACAACATATAGATCAAGTGTCAGCAGTGACATGGCAGTTTTTCTGCATTCTCAAGGAACTTAGATTGATGGGAAAATGCACACCCCACATCCATCAGTTAACAAGGTGTGCACACAACACGTCCTGAGCAAGGAGCTGAACAAAAAAACGGCACACACTGAAGAACAAAAATGGGTGCAGATGGATATGTGTATTATTTTAGTATTAATCAGATTCTATTCAAGCTTTTATTAACGTTTTAGAATTAGTTCTCGTTTTTATATTTTTCATTTTGAGTTAAATTAGATTAAATTATTTTTTTCAGGTTTACTTTAGTACAAGTTATATTAAACAAGTTTGCTGCCTTGCCATGAAATTAATTTCTTCCTTTTTTTAGTTTGTTTATATTATTATAATGTTTATTTCAGTTGTACTTGTTTTGTTTTTATAACACTGGTCTTGCAATTAAAAGTTGAAACATTCCTGGTATAAACAAGATCCTGCACTCACTATACTCTATATCATATCCAGATGTTTGCTAGTTTATCACTCAAAATGTGCACTTTACAATTTCTGTGATAATACTGGGCCCAAATACACAAAAACAGCCCATGAATCACCACTGAGATCACTTCTAGCCTAAAGTATAATCTCTATCCCCAAGTTTCACAGACAAGGCTTAAGATAGTCCCAGACTAAATGGCATGTTTGTGCTGTCTAAGATGAAAATATCTTGCTCTGGCATATCTTAAATCATGTCAGGGTCATTGTTTTGTGTTAAGATGCACACCTGTAATATTTTCTTATAAGGAATTTTTGTAAAAGTTGCGTAAATATCTTAATTTAACTAATGCCTAGTCCTGGCTTAAGCCAAGCCCCGTTTGTGAAACCGGGCCAAATTTATATATTTATCAGACAAGCATGCATTAAAGGACAAAGGGTCTAAATGACTAAGTACCGTTTAAAACTTAACCTTGTAATGTATCATGAACAATAAAAAAAAGAGAAAGCATTCTCGATGCTGAAGTAATAGTGCAAAGACATGTGATTCACCCCCTGGCTCTGTTTTTTTCCTTCTGGAGCATCAGTGAGTAATAGTTGCATTTCAGTCCTTTAATTGTTCTTAATGTGAAAAGATGGATCTCAAAATGATACAGCCATTGTTGGAAAGGGTTCAAACGGGAACAAAAAAAAACAAAGATTTTAGGGCACTTAGCCGAAAGCCAAAAATTATTGTTAGCAAAAATAAACACATGACTGAAATAAAGAGAAAGAGTCAAACAAAGGTTTTCATATTGTGTAAGAAATTTAAGTCAAACGATCAAACACTTATAAAGGTATATTAAGGAAATATAGGCAAGATTTTTCATCTCGTATCGTAGTAAGTTCTGTTAAGAACGTCCTGAGCCACAGCTAGATTAAATTCACAATTACGGCTCACTGTGTTGTAAAAAGCCAGGCAAGGTGGGCTTAAAATGATTTCAGACACTTGAGTTGGGTTTTACAGACAGGGCTTAGCCTAAGTCAGGATTAGGTCATAGTACAGTTGAGACATTAGTTTTTATGAATCATTACAGTTGTGCATCTTGAGACAAAACATAGGCACTGACATGATTTAAGATCAGTCAGTCCCATTTTCATAGAGTTGAAAGACTTACATGTACAGACTTACATTTTAGTCCAGGACTAGGCTTAAGCCGTGTCTGTGAAACTTGGGGTTAATGTTATGATTTTTTAAAAATGTGTAATTAAGAGCAAGAATACAAAAAATTTAAAATAAACAAAATGCAGCAAAAAAAGTGATATTGTGAAATATATATGTATACATAGCTATACACAAATACATCATAAAAATACTTATTAATTTTGTATTAAATCGTTGTTTCAATCCTACCCGAAAAATTTGGTCCTATTAACCAATCTTCTGTTGGAGCATCTCAAGGAGTGTGGACCAAGCAGGGTGGTCAACGCGTCGTCTTGTGGTCATGATATAGGCACTATTGATTTTGACTGCATCAACACACACAAGAAGCTCTCTCTGGGATCATCTGACGCCGATTTATTCAAAGCCTACACCCACAGCAAGCTCTGTAATGTGCTCTTCACCCATGAACTGGCCAAGAGACTGGAGGGAACCAACGTCACATGCTACAGTCTCCATCCAGGTTAGAGATCAATGAGAGTTTACAGTATGTTAGTAATATTTGTATATCTATTAGCAATACAGTTACGACAAACGTAATAGATTAAGTACAACAAAAATTACGAACTATTAGATAGGTATTATCGGTAATGCCACAAAACAGGGTTTCGCAAGTTTTATAAGGGCAAACGTAAAAAACTATTAAAGACCATTTAAAGAAACTTTAAGGAATAAATTTAAGGGTACATAATAGGTCAATGTTTTGTCTAATAAAGGGTATTAACAGCACTTTGTTTGAAAATACAGTTTCTTACCAATATTCATTACTCTTGAAATAATTTTATACAGTAGCTTGCTTTCTCAGAAATGTCTTAAAAAGAGGTGAATTTACACATATCTGCCAATTGGACATGAATTCACTTTTAAATTGATTTTTCAGGTTTTTTGCAGTTCATGCTAATTTTAAAGTCATGCCTTTATGCGATTCAACACTTTCTGATCCAATGTAAGAACTTATTTATGATCTTTTAAAGTCTTAATTCATAGAAGGGTAAATTAGATACCCAGAGGTCCAGAATAGAAAATTCAGAAGCTTCTAGCCTCTCGCACCCATTTCTTATTCTCTAATGGTTTGTTTTCCATATCTGATCTGTTTCAGGGTCGGTGAATCAATGAATGGCACATGCGCATGCGCACTGGGCAACCGACCCGGTGTTGCGCACTATAAGAGAACATCAAGCACCTGAGCGGACGATACTTTTCTGACAGTCAGCTGGTGCAAGTCAAACCAAAGGCCAGAGATGATGGAATCGCCAAAAAACTGTGGGACGTTAGTGAGAAGTTATTTGAATACACACTGCTGTGAGGAAAATGAATCATATATGCAAGCAAAAACCTGAAATTCTAAATGAAACAGCCCCTGAAACACCAATGAGATCATTTCTAGTCTAAAGCACTATGTCTATATGTTCCTCTTATCAGACAAGCTTAGGTGGGGCATTAGAAGACAAAGGGTGTAAATGAATAAGCTCCATGAATAACAAACAGTATTCTAGGTGCAAAAGTAATAGTAAAAAGAATGTATTTCAGAAGACTTTAAACAGCAGTATTAAAGATAATAAAATAGCTCAGGTTTACATATTAGCACAATAAACATTGTAACAGTGTACATAAAAATAAAAAAGTTTATTCGTTGAGCTGTACATTGTGTATTGGTTATTCATTTTCTTCTAAGACCTGCTGTAGATGGTCATTGACAGTCTTTAGCTGGTGTTCGGTTCCCATGATGCACCTGGCTTCCATCAACATGGCAGGCATACAGGACGGGCCATACTGTTAGACAGAAACTAAATGAGTAGTGGAGCAATGAACAATAAACCCAACACATCCCACAATATATGATCAAATATTTTGCTTGTACAGTAATTGTATAGGACTCAATAGGAATGAAAGCTCAACACCAAATAAACTAACTGCAGACTTCCTCACCGTTTCCACCTCGTCCGGATGAGCCGTGCGGTGCTTCAGGTACTTTGTGTTGAGCTCCTGCAGGTTGGTGAGCAAAGAGGTCCCTTCTCTCAGAGCTTTGAGTCTCTGCTCCATCTCATCATGATCTTTCTGAAGGTTTCTCAGCTTTGTCTTTCCCCTGACACAAGAAACTCATTTCAATGTGATAGTTATAATTCATACGGTCCCTTTAGAATAACAGATCTCAGAATTAACATTACTGTTTACTTGTCAGTGCTTACTTAATGAGCTCATTATTGGCTTCAACAAGTCTTGTCCTCTTCTTATTAATAGTGCTATTGATCTTAAAGAGAGAACAATACAATTAATGTCTGCAAAGCAACTCTACTATTCAAAATTTACAGGCCAAAAAAAAGAAAGAAGATTATTTAAAATAACAGTTTTCTATTTAAATGTTTTAAAATGTAATTTATGTAGGTGATGATAAAGCTGTGTCACATGATCCTTCAGAAATCATTCTAATATGCATTTAAATGGTAATATTTCACAACATGGCTGTTTTTACTGCATTTTAAATCAAATAAGTCTTGGTGAGCATAAGTAATTTCTCTTGTAAATATATATATTGTGTCATAAAGAGTCATGTAATGAAGAAACACCTTGTTATTTTCTCTTTTCACATTCTTGAGTTGCTTTGTTGCCGTGATCTATGAATGAATGACACATTTTTATAAATTACCACATCAGCGACACGTGCATTTGTTATATGAGAGAAGATAACAAGTAAAACAGTCTCACTATCTCTGTGAGCTGCTCCTCAAAAGAGCGACTGACAGCATCAATGGAGCGTTTGACGGCTTCAGAGTTTAAGGTCTGCCTGCAGAAACCAGAGTCAAATATTTAAGCACGTGACTTCTGTTAATCATGGAGACACTGGATAGATTAGCGCAATTCACACTTACTTATACTGAGTGACAAACTCCTGGAAACTATCGAGCACCATATCAAGATCAATTGGACTTCTTAAATCCCTGGGTTTTTTAGAGAAGCCAGGTCTTTCTGTAGGAAGACAAGTTACATTTTTGCATTTGGTCAATGGCTTAATTTAAAAAGGATTTATATTGCATTCAAGGGAAACATTTGACCAGATCATGCATTCCCAAAACTCTCCTAAATGAAATGTTTTGCAATATCTATGTGCCATTCGGTTGGCTTATGCAATACTGCCAAAACCAAGACAAACTTCATTGCACACTATTAAAGCATTTCATGAATTTAAATGAAAAACATTTCAAACAAATAGCAAAACAACTTTACAACTGTCTTGTTTAGTACCTGATGAAGATTTCCTTTTTTGTTTGTGGCCACTTTGCCGTTGACTGGATGATCTCCTCTTTGCCCCCTTTGACTTCTCCATGCTTGGATGCTGTAAAGGACAAACTGAATTTAAAAATGTCACAGATAATAGATGCAGATACTGATAAATGAAGATGAGGCATACAAAACTTTCATCCTCATCAGTCAGTTCTTCTGAGAATGGGGGTGACCTCTGCTGCCTCTGAGCTGCTCCTAGGGTTGAAGGGGTTTCTTTTGCTGACCTCTGACCTTTGACTGCTTCCTGAAAAAAAAAAGCAAGGTTTTCATAAAGAAACCTTTATACATTTGTCTTTTATACAAGTAGCAACATTGGAGAATCACGTTGGAAAAAGGCAATTTACAAGAGAAAGTTTCAAAGAGAAAGCAAAATAGAGGGGTGGTCAAATATTGACCAATAATTATTCCTTTTCATTCTATCTTAAAAACTTGGTCTAATA
>JAUCMU010000030.1:8270899-8288811 GCA_032275025.1 Enteromius treurensis
AACTTATTTTTTGAGGAGTACGCAACGACAGCTATCTGTGATCCTCCGGGGAGAACCCGTCTTTTGTTCCTTTTGAACTCCAGAGTGGACTAATTTTTGTTTCGCTTTTGCCCTGCTCGCTGAGAGCGGCAGGTTTTTGTTCAGTGACTATCTTTGAACAAAGACTCTACTAATCTGCACCCTGGTTTCCAGTGACTGCTTCTGTCCGCACCTGACAGAAGGCCCCTTTTTTTGATGAAGATATTATCTTTGGCATTTCTACTGTTTTAAAGACAGTTTAAATTATTATCTTTATAAGCATGAACTGGGAGTATTTATATATTTAAGGTATGTCTACGTGACAGTGATGTATGCTTTTAAAGTTTTGCATACAGGCAATAACAATGTCGAAATTTTTCCCATATACAGTAAATACAATTACATGTCATGCCACATTATGGAAGGTTTTATTATAATTATTTTTCAAAACTTGTACTTTCAAACATGTTTTCAAAAGTCTAATGTCAAATTGCTGCTGTCACGTAAATAAATGGCTAAATAAATTGTTATTTAATATATACAATATCAATTATATTTTTCAAAATTTATGGATCCTCTCCAATTCTTCTTTAATCCTTTTTAAAATAACATACTTCTCATATATACTGTATATGTATATACACACAATCCTGCCGTTTATCTGCACATCTATGGAAGGAGAGCTGGGGATGGTAGACCCGAGGTAGGTGAAGTTCTCAACAACTTTCAGGTTGTACCCATAAGTGATGATGGTTATAGGGGAGTCTTTTTCCTGGTCCATGACCACATTTTTAAGGACACCACTGTTTAAGATCATGCCACCTTTTGCCTGCATTCATTGATCCCAGTGGTAACATGACTCATTTTAATTAATACCAGTCATGCAAATACAGACACCAGACCTTTGTGGAATATAGTTACCACAATCCCATCATGCACTGATAAAATTGAGCTTTTTTCAGTAATGTAGGCTTCCGTCATACCTCCTCTGAAGTATGAATCAAAGCCTGGGAGGTTCAGTTCATGTATGTACTAGAATTGAGTTTCAACATATTTTTGTCAGTCTTTGTTGGTAAAGGATGACAAGACGCTGCTGCCTGAGAGGCGTGAACATGACAACCTTCATTGGGAGCATGTGTTACAAAGCTTGGTCTGGGTTTGGGCACATAGACTTGGACTGAAGCCCATGTGACTTTAAATCTACAAAGCCACACAGATGCAGTTTGCAGTATAATTTTCATGTACATCGACATATATAATTTATTAAAAAATTAAAGCATGACAGATGATGATGAATAATCTGGCTATAAGGCTGGGAATGTCTTGAATTTCTGAAGTAATATTTTCATATGACATTATTATGGTTGCTCAAAAAGTAGAGCAAAGATCGACAAACGCAGAATAAAAGAAAAAAATAAATCTAAATATAGTAAATTACATAAATTATGAAAATAATATTATTTAATATCGTTAAATATAGTTTCACATGACAAAGAACTGAGTTCAGGAATGTTAAGCTCTGAATGCTGTAATCCTTTTGTGCTGTCATCACCCAAAATAAAGAATATCAATCATAATTTTAGGCCGCTTCAGTGGGACACACTTTCCACATAGTGTTGATCTAATAATAAGTACCCCCCAGAATCACACAGAGAATGAGAATAAGATTTCATGTAAACTCCAGAAAAAGGCCTGTTTTACTATTGCTAAATGTGGTGATCTATGCATGTAATAACATGCACAATCACCCACCAAGGAGCAACCGCGTACTGTAAACATACACTGTGTCAGAGCTGGCTTTATTGGCATTTAATGTGAGCTGGGCCCAATCCAGACCCTGAGGGGTTTCTGTGAGAATGAGAGATCCCTGTTGCACAAATATAGTGCATTAATATTCAGACTCAAAGGCCGGGGCTGAATCACAGAGGAAATTATGGTTACTTAAGTGGTCAATGTTGTAAAGTAATTGTCAAGCAACCTTAAACCTACTAATTTTCATGCACAGCTATTCTGTGTGGCCAACACAACTATGGGGGGTATTCAGTCTAAAACTTAATAGAAGAGTCTGTATTTCATTATGCCATTAAATGTTGCGACATAAGAACTGCATTTAAAAATGATGTAGAAACAGCTGGTTGTTGAAGGTATAGTACAGGTTTGTGAGAAGGTTATTGTGACATTATGTGGCACCATGTGAGATTCATTGGGAAAGCCACTGTATTTACTACTGAACATTTAGAAAGTGACGAGGGAGCCAGTTATAGTCATTCAGGGGGGGTCATCATTGAACTATTTGTCTTTTGAGAGGGCACCAGTTTGTCAGTCCTGGCAGTACTCATGCAAAACCTATCCAAGAAACAAGCACATTTTAGTCTTTGAGGGTTTTTTATTAAATAAATAAAATATATTACATCATGAGCTGCTTTCACTAAAACCGTCAAAAGTTTGAATGCTTATTATTAAAAATAAATTCAGATATTTGGTACAAATGGAAGAAAAGCCACTGTGCAATTGCATATTAAGAGAGTGTTTGTCAAATGTGTGTATATCACCTCACCAGGAGTTGTGTTCTACTGATTGTAATTGGACTAATCTAGCTTTGAAAAGAGCCTTTGTTCACTAGATGAGATACTGTACAGGAAAAGATTAAAAAAACTATACAAATTACAGTTTGGGAACTTTGATATTTTTATGATAATTTCTTTAGTGTTCCACAGGGAAAAAAGTCAGAGGAGTGTTGCGTGACATGAGCATGGGTAACAGGTGACTGATTTTTCAGACTAAATTCTTACATACGAACGGGTAATTTATGAAACAGCATTTAAACATTTAAATGCTTTTTAAAGGGATAGTTTACCCATGATACAAAAGATTTTAAGGAATGCCGGTAACCAAACTGTTGACAGTAGCTATTTAGCATCCCTTAAAAAATCCCACAGAAGAAAGACCAAATTTAAAGAGATAGCTCCCACAAAAATAAATGAATTGAAGCCCAAAAAAGTGCATCCTTTCATGATTAAAACTGCTCCACACAGCTCTGGTGGGTAAATAATGGACTTCTGAAGTAAAGCGATGTGTTTGTGCAAGGAAGATATCTTTTATAAATACTTTATAAAACATAATCTTTGTAAACAGTTTTGTTTGCAGCCAAGGAAAACCAACCTCCTCTTGTCTTATAATTGAAATCCTCAGATACTTCTTTTTACAGATTTTTTTGTATTTGTAATTTGTAAGTGTTTTGCCCTCCTCTCTGTGCGTTAGCATTTCTCGTTTCTCACTTTAGCTTACTATATTTTACAATAAGTTTTAGGTGAACTACCTATTTTACTTTCAAATGTACCACTAAGTAAATGGTTAAAAAATAACTATTTAAAAAAAAATGTTGAAGTAAAATTAGTTGAAACACTAAAACAGAAATGAAATAGAATGAAAGGAAACGTGTTGACTGCAGCATTAGATTTAGATCTGCTCAATGTTGCACCATTAATTATTTTTTCACATTTTTACAGTGTTGCGCATTCTATCCAATCACACATTAGTCTGTTGAGCTAATGAATACAATGGCTAATCAGAGGTGTTCAAATGAGTTTTTTGTTCACTGCACACACTTGCTGACCGAATTCAGCTCTCATCATAAATAACAATTTAGGTATTGTTTCTCTGTATAATTTATTCATTATTTGAATATAAATAAAATAATTCATTGCCTCATCCAAGATCATACCGCTTCATAGCATCATCATGCTTCGCCTTTGTTACTGTTTTTAAAAATTGTGACCTCCAGTGTCGAAAGCGTAAATACGTACTGTATTGTGCCTTCAGGTAATGCAATAGTATAATAGCTAATATAAAAATAACACTAGCCCTGAGCTTGAATAGGTGGTTGTCCATTTGTGCCTCATTCCTTTATAAATGCTTTAATTATATTATGTTATGCACTGTCCCTTTAACTAGAATAGATTGAAAAAAAAAAAAAAATGAATGTGCAGCTGTGGAGAGGAGGGCCGCGTTTCTTTCTGACTCTGATATACTGTGGCTATTTACCCTGATTTGTTGAAAGCACATTTAGTAATTACACAAAATGCATTCATAATTTATTGGAGGTTTTGATGTTTTTTAATGATAAGTTCTGCCACATGACAATACTGTGTTGTGTTTGAGACACGTTTATCACAGCCTAGACACACTTCTGCCACCTGGGTCATCAGACTCCTCCTTCCCAGCTGAATTTCTCAGGCATAAAGCTTTTCCGTGGCTCTATTTCTTCAAACACTCTGTTAATTTCAAGTCTCTGGGGAAAACATTGAGTGGCAAGACATATGTGTTTAAAATGGCCATTTTATTCTGCTACAAAGACAGTATAGGGTGCGTGGCTTTTTGGGAAAGATCGGCTGTTATGGAATGCACCAAAATCTGGTGAGTTCTTCCATGTGAATGAAACAGGATGTTAATAGTTTTACCAAACTATGAAGAGCCAAACCACATGACAGTTTCATGGACAAGCTTTTAAAATTACTGCACATTCTCAGAAAATATCATACGGTACAAATATGCTGCATTAAAGGCATCGTTTTCCCAAAAATGAACATTTTCATGATTTACACACTTTCAAGTTGTTCCAAAGTTGTTAAATCTGCTGAATACATAAGAAGACATTTTGAATAATGTGGCCAACCAAACAGTTTCTAGTCCTCATTGATTCCAGTTAAATTTTTATTCAGCAGGGATCAGCAACTATTTGGTTGGCCACGTTCTAAATTACGACAGAATGTTATTTTGCAATTTCCAACCATCAATTTAACCTAAAGTTTAGTCAGTGTGTAGTAATAATGTTTGGGCATGAAAAATACTGCATGTACAAAATTAGTCCACTCCAAAGGGAGATATTTGTTTCAAGAACTACAACAAATTGCTAATTTGGACTACAGCATTGTTTTCTGGTGTTTGTGATGTCACAAAGCGGTCCATTAGAATATCATTAAAATGATTCAAATAGTCAAATAGACTACTTTTATAATACTTTACCCTGCTTTTTTGAAGCTTTTATTTTTAAACTTGCGCACACTAAGAATATCTCGAAAGAAATGTACAACATTTTGTGCCACAAAAGAGCACTGACATTGCACTGTTAGAATGTCACAAGCAGTCCAGCACGCAAAGCACAGATTTCTGTACTTCCTGCTCCAGAATGAGCTCAGATCTCCTGGCAGCTTTGCCGGGTCTCTCTGACTCAGAGCCAGTCTGCGCTGCTGCTGCTCTCATTAACCCAACCCTATTTGCTTCCAGTTTGTTTCTCTCCCTTTCTTTTATTCTCTTTTTCTTATGTGCATTTCTCAAGCTATTCTCTCAAACGTCCCTTTTTCTCCAATTTATGTAGAAAAAAATATTAATAATATTCTGTCATCATGTTAATCCATACCCACGTATGTTCTTTCTATCTATGCAGCACAAAAGGAAATTGTCACACAAAAGGATTCTCACACAGCTCTTTTCCAACAGTTCCTTAAATGTCCAACAAGAGGTGCTATCTTTATTTGAGAGCAGTAAAGGAGAAGATTTTAAGTGGTTAATAACTTTTGCAATCAAATGGCTGTAAAAGATCACATACTGTAGACCACTTTTGTCTGTTCTCAGCTAAACAAATGTTCGTCAGAAAAATGCATTCAGTATTATTTCCTCGTATGATTTTTCATTTAAAACCAATGCAGTGAAATTGATGGTTGCGAAAAATGAACCTCAAAAATCACTTTCTGACAGAAGTTTAGAAATATAATGGTTCGCAAGGGCATCTTAAACAAAGAAAGAAACATTATTTACATTTTTTCAAATAGTTGATCAGATTTTTTTTGTATTCATTATTGTGTTTATCACCAAATAAAAAAAAGTACACAGACAAGACAACTGGTTCTGAATTCATGATATGTGCTCTACCTAAGAGTTCTGCACCAATAACAGCTTTGTGCATGAGAGGTTATGGAAAAGTTATTAGAAACCCTTTCGGAAAATATTTATCTATCTAAACAGAAGCACTATCCACCATATTTATCTTCTTTCTGCATTCGTCTTTGTGTAAACTTGCCCTTTCAGTGTTTGTTGTAGCTTGAAAGATGTGGTTACTGCATTATTGTTAAGTTAAAAGCTGAGGGAATAATAGGATTTTAATTTCTTCAATCATTTAACACATAATGCCTGCATGTGACATCAACAGCTGTCTTTTCAAGAAAATGGAGAGTAGGTG
This sequence comes from Enteromius treurensis, assembly GCA_032275025.1. Classification (NCBI taxonomy): domain Eukaryota; kingdom Metazoa; phylum Chordata; class Actinopteri; order Cypriniformes; family Cyprinidae; genus Enteromius; species Enteromius treurensis. The sequence goes on from JAUCMU010000030.1 coordinate 8,277,156, forward strand.
AAAATCCCCTTTTCTTTAAATGGCTTCTAAAATTCCTCATTACAGATAAGGCCAGCTTCATTTTGGCCGCAGCAGTCAATAAAAAAGGAAACCTTTACACATGCGTATATGCATATAATTCTCAGAGGAGAGCGGAACTGATTTCTCCAAAAGAGTGAGAGAGCTGATCCAGATGTTGAGCAATTTAAATATGTAAGCTGTGAAGATGGATTGCATTTGCCTTTGCTCTGCCAGAGCTGAGACATCAGTTGCTTCTGTGACAGGATAAAGTGTAACAAGATAGCAGCAGCAGGCCCTCTACGAGATCTTCTGAAGTCGAAATTAAACACGTCCATACATGGGGTTGTCAGGAAGCGACAAGACCACCTCCGAAGTCACGTAAGAAACTTGTGTATTGGACTGATAGGGATATCTGTGACATCCCCTTACACCTTTGCCTTGTTGAACTGAGCTGAAAATGGAAGGTAAAAAAATAACTCACAGGTGTTGTTCATCCACAAACCCCTCCAAACTAACACAAATGTCAGCATGCTGGAACCAAAAAGCCCTTAGGGTTTCAATTCACTTTACACCATAAACGGTTTATATTATATCCTGTTGGTGTTGTCAGACTGGATATAATACAGGGCTTAAAGCAGAGTTGGGCATCATATCCTGTAAACCCTCCAAACTGCTACTTATGCATGAGCTCAATTACAGTATATACGCTTCCCAGAAAGTGCGTACTCAGAACTGAGTCAGTGTGTAAAATGGTCAGGTTTACATTTGTTGGGTATATCATTGCTTTGGCCTGTGATAAAGAGTTTAGTATTTGAGTAATAACTCACGTGGACAAGAGGGACATGATCAGTCCAAAACGTTACTAAGTCAGGTCCTGTGGTAGGACACTTCCAGAATATTAAGAATTGGAATTGTTTCAAATGCGAAATGATGTACAACGTCCAAAGTCAACAGTGTTTCACTTTACTTCAACTGGGAGATCTGTGTATTTATGAAAGTGGGCTTATGGAACCGCTGCTGCCTTCTTTTTCTAGAGTCCTTATGGAGTTGAGTCTGGGTTTGAGAAAATCTTGCTTTGGAACTGCGATATACAGAAAGACGTCAGCTTCAAGCCTCTTGTAAGACAGCTGAATTTAGCCCCTAAATACCTCCTTCACTTGCACCATGCAGAGACAAATTGTCTTTGACATTCTGGTTATAATTTACACAGGTTAACCTGGCTGCCTCTCACAATGGAGTATTGTTTGAAAAGCAGTTGGGGGTTTCAATGAGGAGAAAAAATTGTGCTTACGCAGGTTTTCTCAAAGAGCCAAATCTACCAGCTGACAGTCTTCCATTCATTATATTCCTGAAGGCTCTCCAATAGGGTTCTTCACGAGTGGAGAACGAGAGAGAGAGACCACACATGATTCCTCATTCCTCATGAGATTGTTGTCTATTTGTTTGAGTAAAGACGTATAATGGATTAATGGTGCTGTCTGAAACAGAAGTGAACCTAAGTGTTTTAAATTTGTTCTTTGAAATAATGTAAAAAAACAAAAAACAAAAAAAGAAATCGGGATGGAAATCATGATGTTTTACTGAAAACTTACATTTAAAGGAAATGCAGCTTCATCATTATAAATGTGTAATTACATATATATTTAAATTCATTACATTAAAGTAATATGTCCATTCATTTGACAGAACCATATGTTCAAAGCAATAAAAGTTAAAGTGGAGCAAAAACAGTAATTAGTTCTGCTAAATACATTTAATACAAATCTAAATGGTAATACATTTTATTTTAACTGTAAGTAGCATGTTTCTGAGTGAATTCAGCATAAAATCATGATATTTGCAGAGGATGTGGGTGGTTTTATTAAAGCCCTGCATTCAATGCTGCATTCTAAACTGCTTATGATCCAATTGTCTGATAGGAAGATATCAGTCAAGTTTACCTGCAAACGATAAAAAAACCCCGAAAGAATTAATTTATTTTGGAATATAGTATATGTGAACCTGGCCTGTTAGGATCTGCAGTTTTGTTTTGTCTTTTTAAGTCCCAGGTGATCTGGCAACCGATAATGCCCTTACATGAATGAATGAATGAATGAATGACGCATTTTTATAGCGCTTTACTTTGTATTGCCTTACACCCAAAGTGCTTTACGATCATGTGGGGGGTCTCTCCTCAACCACCAATAGTGTGCAGCATCCACTTGGATGATGCGACGGCTGCCACAGGACAACGGCGCCAGTGCGCTCATCACACACCAGCTACAGGTGGAGAGGAGAGAGAGAGATACAGCCAATCAATGGATGGGGATTATTTGGAGGCCATGATAGGGGCAAGGGCCAGTGGGAATTTGGCCTGGACAATGAGTGTCATGGGATTTTCATCCCATATAACATGTTTTCTTTTTGACATGAACGCTACAAAATCTTTAACCATGGCCTACAGTAAATAAAATCTCTTAATATAGAATATGAAAGGCTTGTAAAAGGCTTATTCTGGTGCTAGTTGGGTTCTGTCAGAAATTAGTTTTTTTTATTTTTTTTTTTAAGATGAATAAAGATGATCAGGGAGCTCCTCCAAGTTTTCTTCACAATGGTGCAACAGTGTTCATCGTATTTGTTGTTACTGGCAAGAACAACGTGTTCTGTCATTGCTGTTGGGGTGAATGGGTGGATCCATTATGTTATATGTAGGCCACTACTAATTGTACGTCACTACAGTCCTGTCTCAGTATCTTATAAGTAAGCTGTAAAAGAGAGACAGAGACAGTTGGCTTAATTTCCTCATCATGGACATAGGCTTGGAGATTTTCTCTCTTAGCAAAATTACCGCCGTCAACACTTTTTGTGTATTATGTATTTCCATCATACATTTTTCTGATAAAAGAACTTCATGATATTCATGTCACATATATATACAAATATATTCATAAATATCACTTTATTTTGATGGGTCCACAACATACAACACTTGCAAGTATATGTCAACTTTCTAACTCTAAACCTATTGTCGCACTCTTGTCTGTGTTGTTGTATGTCACGAGTTAGTTTTGGTTTCATTTAAGTATTTCCTATGTGTCTCTATATTTGGTCTTGTTCCTGTTCTTATTTTAGTTGATTAGTTAACCCGCGCCACCTGTCTTCCTCACCTGTCCTGAGTTTCCCCTAGTGTTCATAAGCCTGTTGTGTTTTGTCTTGTACTGTGGACCCTCAATGTAATTTAATTGTGTGTGTGTACGGTTCGTCTTGTGAAGTTAAGTAAGGTGTATACATCTGCCATGGCCCGCTAAGGCTCCAGATCTGCCATGGCCTCCTGAGACTCCAGGTCCGCCATGGCCCGCCAAGTCTACGATGCCGTCTTGGAGGCTCCTAGTGACTCTGAACAGCCTCAACAGGACACCCTCCCTACCTCACTGTGTATTATTAGTTAACCTGCGCCACCTGTCTTCCTCACCTGTCCTGAGTTTCCCCTAGTGTTCATAAGCCTGTTGTGTTTTGTCTTGTACTGTGTACTTATAGTAAGTAGAAGCCTAAAGTGGATCTCATAAAAATATATACCTCTGTTCACAGTTTTTGCAATACTGTTGTTATGTGTCTTATTGCATGTTTCATTGCAGTTTCAAAGAGAACTGTCCACTGAGTGACGCTTAAACACAGGTTCAATAAATGCAGCCCTGGCACATTTTTATTATGTTGATATAGGTATGTATTGCGGCGATTAAGAACTTAAATATCCATTGACTGTTGATAAAAGTTAATGCTCAGTCATGCTGGAAATATGCCCTACGCCAAATCCAACCCTAAACCTACCCAACAGGGTTAACAAATGCAAAACTGGCAGAAAAACATTTTCATTGATGCAACTGTGCCATTTCAGCCTCCTTTTACGTAGATTTGAACTGTTTCGTCAAACTGTATTTACACAAGCTTCGAATCAGAGCTCCTCATCTCTCAAGCACATTTTTGTACTCAGTAAGCTACCGAAAAAACCTGTTTATGAAAACCCATAGATATGAAGCTGTATATGTGCGATGCTAACATTCAAAGCATAAAAGTTTTCATATAGTATTATATTATTATTATAATATATTATTATATTAATATTGTTTTGAAGTCATAACATGATATTCTTCAAGTAATTGTGCAAAAATTGCACTTTATTAATCAGGAATAAAAGGTGTTGGAGTTTTAATGCTTCTAGTGTTCATTTCTTTGGGAAACTGCAGTTATATGTACTTGTTGGTATGTAATTTGTGTCTCACTAAAAAGTACACCAAGGTATGTTTATGTGGTGAGACCAGGTAGCAAAATAAAATGTAACAAAAAAATATTAATTATATGCAGCAGCTACTTTGCAGCTTTATCTTTAGTGTCAGTCTTCTCTGTACATCCTTCAGAAATTCTGTTATTTTATAGGGAATATAAGTAAATAAATAACTGAATGAAAAACTGAATCCGTCTACAAAGTTCTTAACTGAAATATACTTATAATCATTCCGCCACATCTGCACTGAAGATAGTATACTATTAATATGAAACAATGTGATTGAGTCACAAACATTTTTGTGTTTCTGGTTAGAGGAAGGTACATTTTATTAGACGATTTGCACAGTTAATGACTCCCAGCCCTGGGTTGAAGCAAACAGGGTCCACCATCTAAGCGTCTTCCGGTAAGACCCACATGGAGGAGTCCCGGGAAAGGTGGAAAAACTGATGAATGGCTGCCCCTTCCTTGGCCTTTTCCATCTCCATCACAATATGACCCCCTGTCTTTGCAGTGCTGCTGCAGATAGAAGCCACATTGCTTCACTTAGGGATACAAGGGTGCCAGCAATGTTGGGGACGCATGCTGGTAAACTTTACAAGTCACAGGTGTTCCCAAAAGTTCCCTTTAAGTTTTTGTCTTGTTAACGGTAAATCAGTACAGAGGACTACCTTTCACATGGGCACCATATCTTCTACGTCCTGTCCAAAGCTAAACCAATAACTGCCAGAGAACAGAGTCAGACTGAGCAAAGATTAATATGCACATGTGTTGTTTTTTTAGCTTTGTTGGCTTTTGCGAGCCACTTATCTTCCACAGCTTGGGATCTTTTGACAAGCTATCAAGGCTCATATGAAAATATACAAGTGCTGGTAAGCTTATTTTCTATACCTGTCAGAGTAATTGTTACAGTCTACTGAGGAGGTTAAAAAATGAATCACTTGCAATATAAAATTCTCCCCAAAAGTGCAATGGGAGAGTGGAGAACTGGATATGAGTGTTTTTCATTGATTTTTCATTTTGGTGTTTTTCATTTTTCATATGCATTGGATTTTTAATTGTCATTTTGACATTTTGGTTTTAATTCATTTCATTCCATGAATGAAATCCACTGCTAATGTAGTACGTCATACAGGGCACTATTGTTTTTTAATTGATTCAAGCTGCTAGCATTTTGAACAATGCATTAAAAGATCTAGCTCCATAGAAACTCCTGCATATTTTTCATTTATTTAAAAGATGAAGAGTTTTTTTCATGAATCAGACAGCACTGCCCACAGTGTATATGTTTATTCATTCAAAAGGAATGGCTCATAAGAGTTAAATTTGTTCATGAATCAGTTTTGATTGCCTCAATAGATCCGATTCATAAGATTTGTTTCTTCATTTATCATTGAGCAAGAAGAGCTAGCAAAGAAAACCATCATATATCTTAGTCCTCATTTATATCAATAAACTGGAAGTGTATGGCCTGGCAAAGGCTACTCCTTTATACCTTACCTCCGTCTCACACAGAGATCTCCAGGGGTAACTGTACATCGCTCGCTAAATAATCCGGACATACGCCCGTGAGGATAAAGAAGGAGATAAGGTTCAAAGATTCCCTTAAACAAGAAATACATTTGTGGGTTCTGGTAAAGTCAGAATAGATTAATTATAGGCCATAATGTATATCCCCCAAGCTTCTGTCCACCTTAGACACAGAGGAACTGACATATAGTCATATTTCTTATGGAAACTAAAAATCCCAGCTACTTTACAAATACAGTGCCTACTATAGTTAGTGGACCTTTATCTGGTGGTTCAGTGTGGATGAAGGCCTGTCAGGGTTGAACAGTAGCATGTGTTTTCCATTGTACTAGGGTTCAAAGTGTCTGTTCGTTTAGGACTCTTTTTGCAATTTTCTTCCTCCTGACCAACAATAACAACGTTAAACTTAAATTAAACACATGCATTCATATTTACTTGACACAGTTGTGTAATTTTCATGTTTTGGCAACATTAAAAGATTTTGGTTCTACATATGCCTTGTACAAAGCAGTAGTGCACGACTAATTCTTGATGTCACATGACCGGTCCATGTGCTGTATAATCTGCTTGAAACCAGGCACCATTAATTTGATGTCAAAAGATGCCAAATAACAGGGAGAGTCTGCACAATAATACCACCAATCAGAACTAATTACTCACTTCTAAATGCCACAATCAAACCTTTACAATAATGAGTGTTCACTGGTGCAGAGTAAGCCTTTTAATGGGAGAGGGTCGAAGTTTATTTTCCTTTGGAACAGTTTATTACAATCAAAACTCAGTTGATACATGTATGACAGTTGTCCTGAATGTTATGCAACATTGTAAAAGTGGACACATGCTCATGCAAAAAAATCATGCTGATCTTTCAGTAACGATAGTTTTGGGCCAATGTGTTCATTTTTTTGGGTGTTTCATATTTGATTTACTGTTTAAATTCTATAATAGACCTGAGGTACCATTACGTAACTGTATTGTGACAACACACCTTCGTTTGTCAATGTAGGCGTTGAAATGTGATGTGTTATGTTTAATGATTAACCAAATTATATTTCAAATAAAATTATGGTGAAAATGTGGTTTGGTATATACATAAAGGAGCTAAGATACAGCGGGATGTTGATTTTAGTGAGCTCACACAGGTCCCTCAGGCCATGGACAATAAAGGTTCAATTTAGATCAGCGTCATTACTTTAGCCTGAGAAGTGAGCATAAGATGTTACGCCATAGAAACTCGGCTTGAAATAGAGAGTTGGTGTTAACCAGGAGGTTGTGAATCCATTGTTCACTGACAGTGATGCTTTTGAAGAAGATTACACATGTCCTGGTAGTGGAAAACTGGCGTAAAGATATGAAGCTTCCCTGGAACAGAGCATGAGAAAGCAAAATGATCAGGAGACAAATAAAAAGCATGGAAATATTTCATCTGAAGTGAAGGACAGGATTAACCGTTTCAGGAGTTTTAGTTTTACAAATGTAAGATTTGTCACTTAGACTGCAATTAAGACCTGAGTTATTTAAAGCTATAGCATGTTTATGATTAATAATTGCACTAATGATTAATTATTCATTTTCAAAAAAAGCATCTACACAAGCCTTTCATTTTTTGAGCAAACAAACAGGCCTGTTTCAAAAATCACTATGTTGGTTAGTGACCTCACAATGTAGCACATACACTAAACCCTATTTTAGATGTAACTGTTACTGCTAACAAAAGCAAACATGAGATAAAAATGCATTTTATTGAATAACAAGACATAATTCTTCAGACTCATACCTTCACAATTGCAATACTGTACCAGGTGAGTTATCAAGCAAGTTTACTACAGTAGAAAAGCTGTACACATACGGATAGTTATGTGATTTAAAACATAGTATTGTGCAAGGAAACACGTGGTAATAATAACGGTTTATTAATCGATCATCGACACCATGTTGTTGGTGATTTACTGCCCTTATAATGTTCCTCGTATACTGGATGTACGTTTTTGGAGGTTCATGAAAATTTAGACAGATGCACATTTTTCCAAGGAACCTTTGCTGACCTATTGTATCACTACACCATTGGAAGGAAATGGACGCACTTTGCTATCTTTACAATGTAAAAAAATAAAGCAAAACAAAAAAAAAAACTAAAAAACCTATGATTAAACCAATGATTGTGCTGCATACACGTCTCTCTAAAATTACAAGGTCAAAACTGCTCCATGAGTTGAACATGTATGATAATGAGTGTTTTAAATGAGTGATCTAAATTTGAAAGTAAAGTACCTGAACTTGACCTCTGCAGGCCACTGTAACACATGCATGAGGCCTTTGCTTTGCTGCAGTGACTAGATGCACAATGGACAACAAAGACTAATTGCTAAAATGATACGTGCAATCAAGCTTCTTAAAACAAAGGGGATTAGATAGTGTCAAATGGGTCCTAATCAGCACCAGTGACGTATAAGACTGCAGAGATTGATTTATAAGGCCTCTGAAAGTGACCTCTGTATTTTGTAAAACTCTTGTGAGAATATAAAAATGGGTTGTTTTGAATTACAAGTGCCTTTTTTAGAGGAAGAGAAGGCTCCCTTACGAGTAAAACATTGTTTTAATTGTTTTATTGCAAAACCCATGGGGGTGGATTGCCAATTGATATCCAATTGATATCTGTCCGAATTACAAAACCACAAGTTATTTACATGTACAAGTTTTTTTTTTTTTTTGCAGTCTTGTACACACAAAAACAGAGTTTGACACACCTGCTGCAGTTAGTCTTTGATTTATCAGGAATTTTATACTCTTTTAAGAGTGACAAACATGAGTGTAAAAAATATGCGAGTGTAACGAAGCGGACAGACAACTGGAGATGTGGTAAGTATTAACAGTGTTTATTTACAGGAACAGTTGAAGAATCCAAAACAACGGTGAGTAACTTAAATGCAGACAATAACTGAATAAGGGTAACTGAAAACGACTGTCTCTTTATCTTTCAGATGAACAACGAAGGGAAACACAGAGGAGATGAGACGATCACAACCACACCACATCCATCCAACAAAGACTTGAAGAGGCATAGGAGGACACTACGGAAAGAGCAGGTAAGAGAGCAGGTAAGTATAACACACTGAGATTGTCCACTCCAGGCATGTACGAGCTTGGACGCTAAGTGACTGGATGAGTGTGCTTTTATGTGGTGTGGCTGAGTGATCATTAGGGGTGTGACAGGTGCTGGTGATCAGAATTCAGGTGACTGGGATCTGAGTGAGGGTGGAGCCTGGCGAGGGCTCAGGTGTATCTGTAACAGCTAGTGAATCCACTAGATAATATTTAGTAGCTTACAATTACAAAACACACTTTTTGAAGTGTACTTTTTAAGACAATGTTTAATATTGAATTAAATCAAACTACTTCAGTACAATACACTACAATTTTTTTGTACAATCATCGTTTACACTGACCAACATTATAAACATCATCATTATAAGCATTACTTTTGTTAACTCAAAGATCTAAGACTTTTTCTATGTACACAAAAGATTATTTCTCTTAAATATTGTTCACAAAGTCTTTGTTAGTTAGCACTTCGCCGAGATAATCCATCCACCTCACTGGGGTGGCATATCAAGACGCTGATTAGACAGCGTGATTATTGCACAGGTGGAAACAAGAAATGCCACACCGAAATACGTTCTCGCTTTATTTCATTGACTGTTCCAATATCCAGTTTGGCTTGTATACATTTACATTTTTTGTGATTGTGGAGAGTGTAGTCATGATCCATGATATCGTAATGCAAAGTAAATGCCACCTCAGCATTTGTCTACGCGTGTTGCTGTAGCATTCACAGGTGGAAACTGAGGAAAGTGCAGATATTGCATCACTGATAGGCGACAACGAACAGGAATGGTTCATTATTTAAATCTGGAATTTCTTTGAATTTACAAATGCTACAGAACTTTTGAGATAACGTAAGAGCATAACTGCATGAAATATATAACATTGTGCAAGAGGTTTTGGGATATTTTATTACAAAAATCTTACATATTGTGCCTTTAAAATTCTTTAAGTTGTTATCATTCGTTTACATCCCAACATTTCCAGAATTCAGGTTGCAAAGGTGATAATGAAATATTTTTGGTAACATTCTTCTGTATTCACTATTCACAAAGATTGACATAAGCAGTGGATGAAATGTTTCCTCCAGCGATGAAACATCTGTAGTCCCTCTGAGATAATGCATATGTCTTTGCAGGTCAGCTTTTCATTTAGCAGATACTTTACAATGGCTGCAGACAGAGTTTTACAGGTTTGACTATGTGTTAAAGCTTATAGAAAGACAGGTTACAGAAAGTCCTGAATTACTAAGAGGGTAAGAAGAGGTCATAGGCTTCCCTCCAGAAAAAAGATACTGCAACAGAGGTTGTAAATCTAACCAATAAACAGGACACCACCCACCACATAATTACAAACAGGGCTTCTATGAACTTTAAACTAGTTAGGAACATTTTAGAGTTCTCAATAATTCAATAATAATCTTGTTTGACATGTGTCAGTTTGCTTGAACAATGCTGTATACTGAAGTTCACATCTTTAAAAAAAAAAAAAAAGCTTATAAGCAGTGAGGTCATTGAGTACATTGCTAAAATATATTCCAGATAATAGTGTGTCCAATTTGGCTTCCTTTGAACCAGAACCACAAATTTCTATAAGACAGGTATATATTTTACAAACCCTTAACCATGTTTCATTTATTGGGCAATAGGAGAAAATGGAACAAGTTTTTTTTTTTTTTTTTTCTAGGTTTTTGGAAGCTTGAAATAAATAATTATTTCCTTCAAAGACCAGGAAGCTATACTTGTTCTCAGTTTGATGTAACAAAATAAGAATACAGTGACTTTCCAAGGTAGCGGGGAGTTTTAAAACAAACATTGTGATTTTGGTTAGCCATTATTGCTGGCTGTGGACAGTTTGGACAGTTGCAAGGCTTTTCTTTTACCTTAATCGACTCCACGTCCACAAATAGCACACTTTCCACCAAATGCCCTGTTCTGTTCTAGCTCGCCAAAACAAAGACAGATAATTGGGTGTTGCTCATTAAGGCGTTGCGAAGGCAAATGCATTAATAGCTGACACTCTATCTGGCTTTGCTTTGCTATCTGTTTGAGCAGCCATTCCTGTCGCCCACTCCAGCAGATAACCGTCATGGGAACCTGACTGTATGTCTCCTGCAGGACGCCTCTGTGCCCTTCAGTCACTGATAACAGTAGCTTTGAGCAGCACATGGAGTGAAAAATACACCTTCATAACTTTATGCTGTATGGTTTTGTTAAACCCAATACAATCACTGTAAAATGGTGATTTTTGGATATTAATTTGCCTTAAATTGCTTACAGTGTCCAAGTTAAATCTTCAATACAGTTTACTGTCAGGACAAACATGCAAAAAGTGTACGTTTCGGGGTATACCAGCTACCCTCAAAGAGACAACTTTGTGCATTCTTTACCCTTAAAGGGTCTATACCTTAAAGGATTAATTCCACCAAAAATGAAAATGTATTGATTACTCCCCCTTGTTTCGTTCCAAACCCAGAAGACCTTTGTTTATATTTCCAGAACACAAATAAAAATATTAATGATGATTTCAGAGAGCCATCTGTCCCTGCATAGACAGCAGGTGAGTGTGATTTCACCAAGTACAAGACGTTCCTGGATCAACATCCTTGTTGATCCTGGAACAACATTCCAATCAACCAATAAAAATTGAGGAATAATTTTTCTGGAAATGTCTGTTTTAGGCTTAGAATCATAGTTACCCTTTCAGTCGAATCACTTCGACGTTACATATGGGAACTCGCCAGAGAGACCGATTTGCCTTTGA
>JAUCMU010000030.1:8288911-8299940 GCA_032275025.1 Enteromius treurensis
TCTGGCGAGTTCCCATATGTAACGTCTCCGTTCCCTCCTTCAGGGAACGTGGGTTACGATAGTAACCTAGACGTTAGGTGCTTCTACACCCTTGGTAATCAGCTATCATTTCTCACAGATTTTAGCCATACATTTTGGGTAGTGGTAGGTTCAAGGGTAAGGATTGGGATATGTTTATATTTTTGGACAGTAATGTTGATCCAGGATCACGTCTTGGTAAAATCACGGTGACCATAGACAGTAATACAACTGAAATGATCCCAGATCCAGAAACAAAGTAAAACAGTCCATGAGACATCAGCGGCTCAACTTTTTCAGGATTATTTGATGAATAGAGACAAAAGAACAGCATTTATTTACAATAATTTTTAATTAATTAATTAATTTTTATAAAACAAACATTTGAACTGTAGTGTATTAGATGCTATTTATGTCAATATATTTCATACTTTGGATAAGTATGTGCTAAGTGAGTAAATGTAAAGTAAACAATTCTTTGAGCATATTGTTATAAGGTATCATTTGATTTGGCTTTTATTATTGTTTGCAGTTAGCTTGATGATTAATGTTTCTTTTGAATGTGTTGCATCCAAATAACACTTGTTCCTCTCTCCTTCTATGAAGCCCTATCAGATAAGCAGCTGAAACCATGAATTTAAAATTGCACCACATAACCACCTGGAATGTACCAAGACAGAATTTACACATATCAAGAAACACAATTTCAGTTTACTAGAACAACAGTTAAGTATAGATCCAATTGCATAACTCACATTTTCACCACCTTGCTAATCCAAACCACAGTGGCAAGCTAGTCAAACTTTTTATCCACGTATTTTTGGCTAATAACTACAACTAGGCACAGAGACATCGGCTACTCTTTGTTAATGACAGCTGCAGTAGCAGGTTACTGTCACAGAGCTGCAGTAAAGCTTGACGTCACCTGTCAGCACAGAGGGGCTTGTCCGGGGTACAAAGCCTGTCTCCTGGCGCCCCTGTTCTACCCACACAAACACATACTGATAACTAAGCCAGAGCTTCTCAATCAACTACTCATCCTGTTTACTTCAACCACAACTCAGAAGCAACACCCAAAGAGAATGAGGAGGGGAACATTTTAGGATAGGATTTATGTAGTATCTTCCAATCACTGGGTTTATTACATCAATATTGCTGCAGTTCAGAAATACGTCCATAACGAGACACACAAATCACTCACAATCTAATTTGCCAAATCTGAGTTGACAAGAATATTTATTACTTTCAGCTACTGAAGAGATTGATTCCATTTTATGGCAGTTAATATACATTCTTGAATTTTATGACTTGTTTTTCAGTGAAAATATTTAAACCAAAAAAACTTAAAATAAGATAAATTAAAAACGAGAAGCAACACTTCACAGACATTAAGGCCTGTTTTTGTAGACTGTATCTTGAAAAGTTTAGTTTGTTGTACAGCAGTGACACATAATCTGTAGTGTTGCTTTATAAATATTATAAGTGCTTTATAAATATAATAAGTTAAGATATTGTCTCTATGTGTATGTTGTCCCTGTTCATGCATGCTCTGTGTCTGTTTACCTTGTTCATGTGATCTATGTTTGTTTTTTTTCCGTTCCCCCATGTGCTCTGATCATTTGTAACCCTGCCCTGCTCATTAGTGTTTGATCCTCTGCCAGCTGTGTGTTCCAGGTGTCTTGTCTTTAGTCTTGATTGTCTTTGTATAAATACTATGCCCCATGCCTTGTATCTCTGTCAGTCGATGAAGTTGCATGTACATCTGTGGTTCGGTTCCTCTTGCTTTGTTTCAGTTCCTTGTTTATTATTAAATGTTCATCGCTCAAGAGAATTCCTGCCTCCTGTGTTTCCGTGCCGCTGGAAAAGCTCGTGACTCGCTTCACCACAGCGACAGCTCGTGACAGATCGACTGACCACCGAGAGGATGGCGATCGCTACATCGAACGCATACATCTTTGCGGACTACAGTTCGTATTTGCGGCCCGTGCGCCGAGTCCAGATACGTGTATACGAGATGGCTGTAGGATTAAGGAGGCCTAAAAAATATTCCCAGCAGCTTGGTTCCCGTCTCGCTATCCGGCGGGGTCCGCCACCGAAAACGGCACAGTGTGGGGATATATCGACGCCAAAATTTTACGGACATCCACTTTGAGGAGGATCACCAAGGCCGGGTCCACAGAGACAGTTCCCGCTCCCTCGGGCTCACCATCGAGAATATCTGGATGCACCGCCAAATTCATGGGCCGATCTACCCGTTCTGCTTCCTGCGGATCCCGTTCCGCCTGAAGCAAAGACGTTTTGGTTTCGCGGCCCGGAGTGCCGAGCGAAATTACAGTGGTTTCCAGCCCGCGACCCGGGCGATGAATTGTTGGTTTTGATTACACAGCCAGGAGAGCTGTTAAAAATCCTCGCGGTTCCCAGCCCGCAAATAACGGGTCCTAGCCCCGTATCACGGTTTGAGGAGGTTTTGCTTTGCTTTGTGTTGTAAGTATTTGGGAATCGTCTCAGCAGTTATTCATTTATGCAATTAACTGTGATTGATTTGATAATTCAGCATATATACATAAAAAAAGTCCCAATCTTGCTGTCTCTTAATGGCCATAATTTTTTTTTTTCTCTCTCCAGGCATGGAAGCAATTTCAGCATGCTGCCAATAACTTGTGATTGCCCTTATTTCACCCCAGTGTGAGTGTTCATCCCTCAGGGAATGAAGCAAGATGCAATAGAGGAGCCCCAGCTGCTGAGTGTACTGTCACATCTGGATCTGTTCTCACTTGCTGTACCTGTGATGGGACTCTTTTCACCAAAAGGAAGTCCGGACCTTCATGCCTTCCAATCAGATTAAAATCTGCCCAAGACAATGTTTCGGTTTGTAGACTGTGTACCATGATGTAACCTGTTAACTCTGACTTTTAACTGAAAGCATTTATTTATTTCCTTTTGTAGGAGTTCAAAGCCTATGATGATTTCACATAGGAACACAGTAATAAATGTAAACATAAACTGTAGTACGTGACATCTATAGATTAAGTTTTAATCATGGTGCAAGTGCTAATGAAATCCTCTGGTGTTTATAATGTGTAGCTTTTGACTAACACTAAACCATTTGGAAAAGTCTATTAGTCTAACATTCTTTGCTTATGATTATAAACTTCCCTGTAAAAATGTAAAATCAACCTAGGCTCATTGGAAATATGTGCCTCTTCATACATTTCTGCAAAACTGAAAAAATGTACAGTGAGAGTTTCAGTCTCTTTGCACTTTATTTACTTTTATCTCTACAAAATAATGAGATCACCATAGAGGAATATCCTTTTTTTTCATAAACCTACTGGGAGCCCCTAACCCTTTATTCCAGTAATCTTATTTTCTTTCCACTCGCGGCATCCTGGAATACATATGTAGTAATGCTTGTAGCATTAATGCAAAGTATATGTGCCAACTCTGTATGCCTCCTGCCGAGGATAAATGGTCTTTCCTTTTCTCTTGCTCTATCTTTCTGCCAAAGCCAGAGCACTTGATGAACCGCAAACAGTGACAAAAAGCAAACTCTGTGTTTCTGAAAATGCTCAAGCAACCCATGCACTGCATTATTCTGCGGGAGAGCTTTTCTGCTCTTTGTGCAATGAAGCACAGATGGCCAATAAAACAGTGAGAACTGGGTAAAAGGTGACCGGAGCAGTTTTATATTGAGATTTGAGACATTGTGTACAATTTTAAACATTGGTGTAATTACACTGTAACAAGGACACAAAAACAAAATGTAACCCCTATTTGTGTTTAGAGTGTAAGTAAGAAGACAAATTATAACACAGAATTCTGGTTACACTTCAGGGTGCCCTTCTTACAGTGTAATTATACATGTACCATGTACTAAGAAATATTAATTAACTGCATTCACTTACTAGATGGTTAGGGTTGACTAAAAAGAAAAAAAATATTATAAGTACATGTAACGTGCAACAAGGACACCCAACGCAGTCTCACGACCAATTCATATGTATTTTACAAGTTGGCAAATTCTGTAACGATCCGCTGGATGTGCCAGCCCAGCTCAGGGGATGGCACTCCAGCACCCAGCTAACTGAGTTTGTTTTGTATCTGTTTTCATTCATGGACTCTTGTCACCACCCATCTTATCTGCTGTCACGGTTCCCCATTGATGTCTCCACCCCCCTTGTATTTTGCCATAGCCACTCATGTCTAGTCTCCTCCCAATGACCTAGTTCTACTTGCATAAAACCCAAATGTGTTTGTATGTCTTCACGGTCGTCCTGTCGTTTTGCCACTCCGTGTTTCCTTCTATGTTTTGATCTGTTGTTTACCGACCTTTGGCTTTTGTTTTGCCCTTTTGATCGTGTTAACTGTTTACCGACCTACGCCTGGACTCTGACCACTCTCTCGCTGTGCCTACGCCACGTCTGTATGCTGCTGATCGACTCTGCTTGTCTCACTCTGTGTTTACAATAAACAACTTGCACTTGAATCCAAACGCCTTCTTGCCTCTCCGTTGTGACAAATTCATGCTAATTTGTACAAATTACTATGACCACACTTGAACGATTTTGTACAACTTCTAACGTCTAAACCCCAGTGACGGGTAGGTTTACAGGTGATGTCAGGTGTAGGTAATTCACACAAATTCATACGAATTGGCAACTCGTAAAATACGTAAGATTTAG
Source organism: Enteromius treurensis (assembly GCA_032275025.1). Taxonomy (NCBI): domain Eukaryota; kingdom Metazoa; phylum Chordata; class Actinopteri; order Cypriniformes; family Cyprinidae; genus Enteromius; species Enteromius treurensis. Next base: position 8,293,612 of record JAUCMU010000030.1, read on the forward strand.
TAAAAATCAAATGAATTTGTACGAGTGAGGTCATACATACAAATTTATACATATGTACTTATTGCCATGAGATCAGGTTTGGTAACACTTTGTTTACAGTGCTGTTCTTCATGTGCATACTATGTATTTATGATATTAATAACAATAACTAATAACTACTAACCCTAAACCTAACCTTGTAGTTACCTGCCTTAAATATATATGCTAATAAGCAACTAATCAGAACTGAACAAATATTATTTTGTTCAAAATATTGTTTTGTTTTCATAAAAGTGTTGATCATTACATCAACATAATATTGTGTGTAATTTAAAATCTACATTAGTTGATTTTTTTTTTTAAACTTAAAGTGATTGTAATGATAACTTGGTGAAATTAGATTTCTAGTTCCCAGCATGCTTTGCATAGGACTGTATAAGGAGAATAAATGTTGAATGATTGTTGAAACATGTTTGACATTTAAAAGTTTCTGTTATGTTGAAGTTTTTACGGTTTTGCTGAGGAGGAGAGCTTGCGGTTAGGTTGTGGGTGGCTACATGGTTACTCAATGGTTATGAGCATAGTTATGAACAATGACCGCCAGTGACAAGTAATGTCTTTCTTGTTCATTAAATTCACATATACTGTAAGCTATGTTTAGAACGTAAAATGCTACAGAACCTTCAATATTCTTAACTGAAGTAGATAAGCAACATTTTCATTTTTTTGAATAACCAACTGAACATAGTTTCATTAGAAGTGTAAGCTCAAAAATAATGGAAACAGATGCTTTTTCATTTGCATTTCTTTATTAAATATACAGTACATTTATTTTATTTTATCTTTGGACCTGCTCAACTTCTGTTTACAAATCAGGCCTTAAATTTATAAAGATTGATTCTAAAAGTTGAAGAGATCCAAGTCAAAAGGTCATCTTTGTTTAATAGCAAAATCCCCATTGAATTATCCAATGTAAAAAAAAAAAAAAGTGTAAAAAGTCCCAAAGTGCTAATGGGATTGCAGCATGAGTAAGACACACTGAGACTGACATGGAAAGCATCATGTTTTTAGGATGATCTCTCATAAACAGTCCTTTCTGATGCAAAAACCAACATGAATCTGCTCATCCCTAGAAATCCCTGGAGGAAATGACTTGAGCAAACAGATGAGATTGTACAATGAGTCTCCGCCAACTCCAAATGACTAATCATCACCCAAGAAACGTGCTGACGAACTGTAGCTGTGTATGTGAGGGTGGTCAGGTCTGAAGACCAAGTCGATTAGTGGGAGCTCAACAGTACTTGCATGACATCATGTTTCTTTAGGGCTTTTATAACTATCTCTTAATCTTCTACAAGACTTTCACATGCAGTTTGAGGCAACAGCCGGTTCGACCCTGGTGTTCTTCATTCAGAAACCTAGTATTAAAACGATTAGAAGGACATGTAGTGCAGGAAGGTCCTGATCTGCTAAATCTTTCAAACGAAATGGAGGAACTTCAAAGACAGAGAACATCTCGTCCATTCCTCTCACGGCCTGACCTATAAACAAAAGCCATGAAAGGATGTTGTATTAGAGCTGTTCTGTTAGATTTTGACCAGGATCCTTAATTTTGGATGACAACACACTGTTTTGTTGACATCACAACCATGGCAACCACAGTTTTCATTAGAACATTTAAAGGGATGGGTCTCCATCATGGCTTCTCGTGTTCTTGCACATGATAGTTCAACTTACAAACATTACCATTACGAGAAATAAAGTAATTGTTAACTGAAATGTTGTAGAAAAATAGTTTACTTCATCTAGTTGCCAAATCAACATAATTTTGTTTAGCTTGATGTAGTAAAATAATTAAAACTAAAATGAACACTTTTATATTTTATTACATAAATGAAATACAAATAAAAATCCTACATAGTATTTATTGTTTTCTAGTATAAATATCTCAATATTCTTGAATCAAGATGCATTTACTTAACAAGTAAAAAAAAAAATTTGTTAGTTTTTGCTTAAAGCAAGTAACACTATCAAGTTTATGATATACAAGTTTATATACTTGTTTACAATATACAAGTTTATTTTTATTATTTGTATACATGTTTAATTTTCTTGCTTCATTGGTATATTTTTGTTAGTTTTAAGCAAAAACTAGCAGACTTGTATTTATTTATGCAGGAAACAAGACATAATATATTAAGTCATTTTACTTGTCAAATAAATGAGTTTGATTCAAGAAAACAAAATACTAAGTAAGAAAATGTATGTGTGTGTGTGTATATATATATATATATATATTTATATAGAAATATAACAACATAAATACTGATGCAATTGCAAAAACACGTAATAAAATAACTAAATTTTAATGTCTGCAGGATTTAGTTATTTTATTTGTTTTTGCAATTGTAATAGTATTTATGTTGTTGTTTATCTATGGCTTTTACCTCTGGTGAAATGGGTTTTGATTAATTTAAGAGTAAGTAAGTAATTTGTTTTTTGAAATACATGAGGCTGAGTATAATGAAATAATTTTTTGAGTGATCTGTCCCTTTAAGAAGTAGCATGACAACCAACAACTAAATAAAACAATTAAGGACACAATCTTTTTTCCAGATATAGAAAATAGATGGTACTGAAAGGTCACTGTCTTAAATGTCAAAAAATGGAAAGAAGGCTCACAAAGGCTGTTTTCACAAGTGATACACAAGAATGCATTGTGTTGTCTTCAGCGATCTGCAGTTGGGCAGCCGCTTCTTCACCTGGTGTGTCATAATCCTCTAACTAACAGATGTGGATGAATGGCCACCCAGGACAGAAACGCGATCATGACTGTAGGGGAGTAACATGGGTGGGACTGTGCAGGGGTCTGGACTGGGAATAGAGGTGGTTCAAACTGAGGTTTGCTGAAATAATCTGTAAATTCTGTTTCACATGGACACACACAGACAGTCACTTGCATTAAGTTATTCAGCACAGGAAGGATGCATGGAAAACATGGAAAATCGGATCTTCTCATTAATAGTCTCTTGTTCAAGAACAAAAGGTTATGACATCAAATTTTGCATATTTAAAAAGATTTGAAAGAACGACATGCATGTTTTCCAAAGTATCTGGTTAGCAGGACAACAGACTAGAATTATTTTTTATTTCAAGGATATTGTAAGAAAAAGAAAAATGGTGCATTTTTAATGAAAATTATATATTCATAATAAAATTGTGTACAGTTTTTTTTACTGGAGATCTGATTATCATGATGCCTTGCTCCATTTGAGAACATAAGAATAATATGATTGTACTTTGCTTCTAAAAATTTAGTTTTTTTCTTTTCTTTTGATTTTGTTTTTAATTGCCTTGTTTGTAGCAGTTTTTATTTGTAAAGTTTTTACTAGTAAATGACTATGTTGACAATGTTGATTATATTTACAATGTGATTTTATTGACAATTAGTATTTCCATCAACTTATTTCCAGTGTTGGGAAGGTTACTTTGGAAATGTAATAGGTTATAGATTACAGATTACCTTATTTAAAATGTAGAGTGATTACTTCAATTACTTTACTAATGTAACTGATTACATTCGATTACTTTTTGATGTTTCTAAATTTCTAAGAAATGTTTTCAACTGGAAATAATTTAGACATTTTATGTTTAGGGTTAATGTTACAGTAGGACAGTGTTGCCAAGTCTGAGAGAATTGGGCCATTTTAACGCTCTTTCCGTTGGATATTTTTCATGTCCGTGGGTTGGACATGTAATGTAATATTTAGCCCCTGGAATGCAACTTTTATTAGGGGGAACCCACCAAAAAAATTATATTTTACCCAACAGTAAAGGAACTCAAGGCAGGAACTCAAGACTCAACACTTTTTAGATATTCAGACTTTCAAAATCTTTTACCACTTAAATTAAGATTTTACTTTTAGGGTTCATACGGATTAAAAATAAATAAATAAGTAAACAACAATAAAGCATGTACAAAAAAAAACAAACAAACAAGAACAGTCAATCAAATCTGTATATGTCAAAATATTCAGATGTAGCCCCAGTTGTACTCGTTAACATTTTCAACATTAACTGTAATCTAAAATCTAATTTTTTCTCAGTTACTGTAACAGAATTTACATTTATTAAATTATGTAAATTCATTGCATGTAACAAATTACTCCTTACTAATTACACTGTTTACTTTAAACAAACACAGATACACAAGTACGACATAACCACCCAGTGTTTAATCGTCTAAACTATCTTAGTAAAGAATTGAATTGTTAGCTTAGCTACACATTTACATCAGAAGTGTGACACATGTGAGTTGATTGGTTATTTAGTGAGTCAGCTCAGTAGGCTTAGAGATGCAGCCAGTTGCCAATATGGAGTGAGTGTTTTTATTTGTTTTGGATTTTTAGTTCTGTTAGCAATCAGGATTTGCTTACGCTCTTTGGATAAGTAATCACGTCATTGCCACGTAATGTGAATGAGATGTGTAACTGCCTGTTACAAATAATGCAAAATTTTTTACTAATAACATTTTTCCTATTATGTGTGATACATATAGCAATAGGATTAATTGTAACCTAAATTTAGTGAAATAATAAAGGAAGCTCATTGAAATGCAAAACATGTTGACCATTTGTGATAAAGGTCACTGCACGGGATGTTGTCACATAAGGAATAGATTTTCACTCAGTGGGAACTTGCTGTAATGGGTTAAATTCTCTAAATCTGGAAATATTATGTAGACATTTGGAGTTTACAGTATTTTGCCGCCCCATAATTTCATTCCACTTTATAGCAGACAATAGGTAACTGTTCCAGAAACAGATATAGACCGCAAGAACAATGCAAAGCATCTCTGGTAGAGTTTGTGCACTTTCTGTTTTTGCACTTGTGGGTAGATGGCTGGGGATTGCCCATTATTCCTGTGCAGCTGTGGAGGAACTAGACAGGAACAAGGATGATCTGAGGCTGTTGGTTTAATTTGTAAGTGAAGGCAGGGGGACTTCAAAGGCTCTGTCAAATACTCCCACCTCCCCGTTGCCCAACTACTGTACACGCTTCACACAAAAAAATTCCAAATGTGGCTGACTGTGCTCTCTACCTTAAACATTGGTCTTTCATTTCAGTTCATTACAGTAAACGCTGCCAAATATGATGTACTCAACCGTCTGGCTTTCGTTTGATTCTGTAGAAGCAGATGTTACATTTCAAGGAAAATCGTGTTGCATAAATAAGGTAGAAATTTCATTAATAAGGCTGAATTTCTCACTATCCCATATCCAGATCTCTCTACACGCTGTATGAGGCCATTTTCCTCACTCAGACTGTAAGAATGAATTTCCTGCTCTATAGCTGCTGTAAATAATGAATGATTGAGCTACTCATGCCACATGCTGTGTCCCAGTAGTTTTACCTCTTCCTGTAGTCCAGCTGAGTTATGGCAGCTCACAGTCTCACAGCCACTCTCACTCTCACTTACAAACACTCAAGGAAAATAAACAAAAAGACTTGAAAACAAACATTCTTTCTGAGAATTTCATGAGGGTAAGTGGCTGAGGAAGTCATATTACAAAGCATGCATATGCGGATCATGGTTTAGTGTTTCTATTGGCTTATCTGCTGATCATCCCTGTATCAGGCCATCAGTGCCAGAAGCACATTTAACTGGCTCCATATAAGCAGCACTGAATGTGTCTTTGATTATTGTGTCAGCTGCTGGAGAGTAACCTTTTCTGTGTGCTGGACAAGATCCGTGCATTAGAACACGTAGCTGGAGGTTGAAGCTTGGTCTCGGTGTCTAATTAACAGCTTCCATGAAGAACCTGCAACATCTCTGGAACACAAGGTTTTTTGTTGCTGAAAAAGGTTATTTAGATTATTAAACTGTTCTTTTAATAAGAACTCTTTACTGAAAAGGCTCTTTGGAGAACCCAGAATGATTGGCATCACTGTGGAAACATCCAGTTGGAAATGCTATTTTACATTTGCATTACATTTAGTCATTTAGTAGACGCTTTTATCCAAATGTAGACAACATAAGCAATCAAAACCAATAAAAGAGCAATATTTCAGAGGAAGGGGCCTCATTTTCCTAATGCTGTATAAATCAAATCTGCTGGACCACTCTGCAGAACCATTTAAGGTTCTTTAAAGAACCATATATTTTTTTACTTTTTATAATCTAAAGAAACTTTCAGTGAAACAGAAAGGTTCTTCATATGGTAAGGGGATTTTATAGAATCATTTAGACAAAAAGGTTCATCTATGGCAGCAGTTCTCAATCCTGGTCCTCGCGCCCCACCGCTCTGCATATTTTGCGTGTCTCTCTTTGTTAACGCACCTGATTCTGA